>JZKD02S0160795.1:315545-327357 GCA_000966675.3 Picea glauca
AAGGAGGGAATTCCTCAACTTACCCTAAAGATACCTCAAGAGGTTAGGCCTCTCTAAACCTATATAAACATGCTCTATCATGGTGGAAAGGGGGAAGAATTGGAAGCATGAAACCGATGATCTCATAGGAAACATACAGTGAACTGGAGGAAAGTAATCAATAAAATTGTTGTCGTCTGGATCGTGGATCTTTTGAGCAAGGGTTAGACAAAGGGGACTTGACGAAGTTGTCGCATTCGCATCTACGGTTGTAAGTTACTTATGTCATTGTTCTCATTAATATGACATGTTTGGCCTGTTTCTTTCTAGTTTGTGTTTAATCTCACATAAACTTGTCTCAGATAGATAGATCTATTTCAAGCTAATATCAATAGAGTAGGAAGTGGTTGTACTATTGTTTGTCTACAGGGCTCATCGAGGAGCGAAAGATTGGAGCTCAACTCGGAGCGTACAGGGACAAAATACGATAAAAGGTACTTCTTTTCTCCTTCCTCATCATGCATTAGTTTGTATAGATCTGAAAGGAAGTCAGTGTCCACTTTAAGCGCTTTCTGTCTTAAGAGTTAAGAGACTAGCTCTCAAGAGGAGATCTACCTATCCACAGGGAGATTTTCCTTCAACAGAAACTGGTGACTCCACTGGGGAGTAATCGAATCGAAACTTTTGGTTTTGATTTTTCCTCATAGACCTTGTCTTACCCTTTGATTGTTTTCAGAACTGGTTCACCCCTTTTTGATTAATTTCATGAGCTGATTGACTCCTTACCCCATCACACTTAGCTTTATTGCCAAAATTCGACTGAAATTTTGGATTTTTTTACATTTTCATGAGATTTTTAAGCCTGGCGCCCCTATGGCTGTGTTAACATAGCGCCAACACTCCATGGATGTGTTAGACAAAGCGTTATAATGCTTGGTGCCCTTTACACCAGAGCGCTAGCCCTCTTTTGGCAAAAAACCTTTCCAGAATTGCTTTTGCAGGGTCTAGTCTTTGTGTTTCACTTGTTGAGCCTCTCTGTGAGTCAATGCTTATTCCCACTCAACTTTGACATCCTTCCTGTTGAGGAAAAAATACCTTGTTGTTTACAGTTTGTAGCCTTCTTCATTATTTTTGAGTTTTTCTGCTGTTGGGAGTTTGAAACCAATGCACTATTTTTTCTCTCCTTTTTGACTGAGCGAGAAACTCTGGTGAAGGACATCAGAAGTCTACGAATATCTTCATTTGGATTTTGTTAAGGTCATTGTTCTTCAATCTCTCTTTTGTGTGAAATTGTTGGTTTTCTTTGTTTTCTTTTTTTTCTTCTTGTTTTCGACCACAACAAGAGGGTGTATTTTTTGTACGCACCTTGCTTATGCTTGTCTGAGTTTCCTTGATCCAAAAGGTTAATTAGCAGGAGAAGCGTTTTTTTGAATTAATCATTATTCTCACACAAAAAATAAAGAGACATCTTCATGATTGATTTTCATATTAGAAGACATTTCCAAAAACATTTAGCACCACATCGGATTTGATTGAAGAAAATTTGTTTGAGGACATTCCTTATTAGTGCTAGTTAGTGAAAAGAACTCTCTCTCTCTCCCTTCAATATGTATTCATCGAAAATAAATGATTGTTTATCATCTTTGATGCATTCTTTCGGGATTGAGTCATCATTCCATCCGTTTCACTTCCATGCACACCTTTTGAGTAAAGAACAGCTATAAAATGAACGCTAATTAAAAATCATCTAGAACATTTTCTTTTCTAGGATCCTCCACCAACAGTAGACTAGGATTAGTACTTTGGATTAGGCTGTGAGCATAACTCTCCAAATTTTCCAAAACAAACATTAACATCCTAAGCTAGGGAGAGTCAAATCCAATTGTCGTATAAGTCTGCCTGGGATCCCCCTCTCACACAGGGGTTACACACGAGGTCGCACTCGGGAAAGCTATGGAGATTATCCCTCCGTGGTTTGACTGATTGTAGTAGTCAGATCGTATTATGGGGATCGCTTAAAGGTATACCCACAATGTTGAGTGGAAGCCTTTTAAGTTGATTTCAGGCTAGATACCCTACCCGTATGTTTGGACTGGACTGTCGACTGTACCCGCCCAGGGGCTGACTGTGAATTGGTAACCTTAGTGGTCATAATATTTAGGGTCTTACACAAGGTGACAGTGAAGGGAAGTCTCATTGTACCTGGAGAAGACATTGGTCAAACTCACTCGGGCTCCTTGGTAGGTAAATCCATAATTACTGTGTGGAAGCTTCCACCAAGGTGAAAGTCTGTTACGTAGGTCGCCATTGTAACTGTTCCACCATATCCCCGTCCCTTCTTGACTTGATCACGCGACGTTGGATTTCATCACCAACTAGTACGGTCATCGAGAGAAGGTTTTGTTTGCTTGGTTGTGATTCCTAGATTCTATTAGCGTATGTTGCTTCTTTTCGGTAGTTGGCCATAGATTTTTTCCACCAACTCTTTTTCTCCAACATCGACCCTCCACGCCGTTCGCGGAGGTTACAAGGACTTCCTCCAGAAAATATGGAAGAGAATACCCCTTTACCCCCTCATTCTATGGAGGAATATCCTCAACAGAGCGAGGTTCACGACACTATAACCTCCCAAGAAGAAGTTCCCACCTCTTTAGAGAATTTTCGAATTGTTTCAGAGTTTCCGGAGGCTTTCTGCATTTCGGAGGGATATGAGAGACGTGTTCTCCAACTAAATTCAGCCGGTGAATTTGTCATCGTCAATCCTTCTGACATTCCAAATGGGCCTCATTCAAACCCTTTAGTCGGTGACCCCTTTTGGACCGTAGACATTGTTCGAAGTCCAACGCGCATGGTGCGGGATCTTTATGGAACAGGAATAGGTGTCGACGCACCTATCACCTACACCGTACCCTTAAACCATTTTACCGGTACTACCATTTTTTCAGCCACACCGTCCATTTGTCCGAACACATCATCCGTTGGCCCAAGGTCCACTTTTTCTCTCCAGACGGCCCATTCTGCGATGGTCCCGCACGTGTCGACTATTCCCGCCAGTAATGCGGTGGTTAGCCAAGCTGCAATTGGCACACCACTAACACCTAGACCTTCATCATCACTCCCTTTTGGGTACAGAGCACTGAATTCTTCCGCTGTCACTACTACCCAAGTTATGCCTGGAAGTTCTATACCTATACAACAACCCGGAGGGACTGGTCTTGGTGGCTTTAATCCATTAAGCAGCACCGGTCATTCGTCTACATTTGGTTCCCAAATTCCAGGAACTCCACCTCAAGTTGGCGGGCATCCTCCCACCGAAGGAAAACTTCCATTTGGAGGGCACCCTCATGCTGGGGGGCAGCCTCAATCCGGAGCCTACCATCAACCATATGGACAAAATGTGTCTACCACACATAACCCGTGGAATATCCCTTTTCCAGGAAACCCACAGTTCTCGGGGGGACACAATCCTCAAGCTCCACAACAACCTCTTCCCCCTCAAGGGACCCATCTATATCCTCCTTATGGACAAATGCCAAATCCGGTTATAATCCTCAAAACCCATCCGGTTATCCTTCACTCGCGCATGTTTCTCGAACCACCTCAAATCCTATGTACCCTGGTCAACACCAACCTTATACAAGAGGGCCCACTAGTTACAATTATATGTCTAACCCAGTGTATGGTCCTATTGGTGTTCCTATGCCACACCAGTATTACCCGCAGGTTAACCGACAACTACCTTTCCTAGCGACTCTGGACCTTCTAGACTTGTCTCGGTTAACGAATGATCCTATTTTTCATTCTCTGGTTTGGCCAGCCATTCCAGCTAAACTTCCTTCTGATATCCCAAAATTCGACGGAAAGTCCAGAGAAGACCCAAACAACCACGTGGTGACTTTCCATTTGTGGTGTTCATCCAAGTCCCTCATGGATGATTCTATACGTTTGTGTCTTTTTCAACGAACGCTTACGGGTTCTGCAGCAAAGTGGTATATTGAACTACCACGTGCTTCTTTTCACGATTTCAACTCCCTTGCCATGTCCTTCCTCACACACTTCCAACTACCCATTCGATACGAGATGGGTACCGAACTATTGACCTCCCTTCATCAGACAACCTCTGTACATATCTCTGATCATATTCATGAGTGGAGACGACGACGAAGGTTAATCAAAGTGGTCATTCCTGACAAATTATTAGTGGAATGGTTCACCAAATCGCTATTACCCCAGATCGCTCGTGATGTTGCTATGGGTGGTGTAGTCACCGAGGAAGAAGCTATTGCTCGAGCTCATTACTTAGATTTGGTTTATTCACAATCTGGTACTCTGTACGAGTTTATACCAAATGTTACCCATGCCACTAATGATCCATCCAAACCATCATCTACCTCGCACGCGGATGGAGTCATTGGCTCCGTCAAAACTCAATCTACTTCCTAGTCGGATGGAACAACCCAGCGGTCCACTTCGACGTCTGCTCCCAGTTTGACCACACCCTCTTCTACCCCCCCTCAAACTTATGTCTCTGAGGTGAATGCGGTCCAATCGACCCCTTCACAACAATCTGGGGGCAAGAAGAAAGCAAGAAATAAACCAAAGAAAACAACAACAATGAACAACCAAAAAATCAACCTCAAACCCCTGCTACCGGAAAACAACCACAACGGAAACTGAAATTCCCATGTCTCATTTGTGGTGATGATCACTACACCCGAGACTGTCCACATCGCGATGAAGTGGCCAAGATATTTAAGGGAAATTCACAACCCGCTGTGCTTACCCAGCCGTTTCCACAGCAACAATCTTTGGTTGCTCAAACCCCCACTCCAGGAGGCAGTTCCAACCAATCCCATGATGAGGCTTCGACAAGTTCCCACATTTACATGTTTAACAAGATTAATCTGACCACTCACGCTATGACATATGACACACCGATTAAACCTGATAAGACGAAGACTACTAATGGTTCCTTACCGGACCCATTACCATCTTTCGTTAGTCCTCCGTCTTCTAGCCCTCTGTCCAAACTTCTCTAGATCGAGAAAAATTTGTTTGACTCCATCTTACACCCTCCTAAGAGCACTATCCGTAAATCTACCTTTAATCCTAGTTCATGGGCTGCCCAAAACTACAACATTGTTGAAGATTTGGCTCAAGCACCGTGTGCTATGTCTGCTTTGGAAGTTCTACAACACTGTCCCAGCCAACGTAGAACACTCTTGGCTGCCATCGACGCTTTCGATCCTGATTCATCTAATAGCCTCACGTTTAATCTGGATGATCACCAGCCTCGACTCTCCCACCAACTAGCTTCTCAAATCGATGTTGTTGTTCACAATCAATAAATCCACCGAACTATCTTGGATGAGGGAGCCTCTACTTGCGTCATGTCTTTAGCTTGTTGGAAACGCTTAAAATCACCTGCCCTTAACAAATCCCCTACGATGTTACGCGCTTTCGATGGGCGAGGTTTTCATCCTCACGGACTTTTACAATCCTTAGCCGTTTAGTTGGGCGGAAAAACTGTTACTGTTGATGTCGAGGTGGTCGACGCCCCCCTCGATTACAACCTACTACTTGGAAGAAGTTGGTTCTACGCTATGACTGTCGTCGCCTCGTTAGTGTTTCGATGTGTACAATTCCCCCATCAAGGCAAAATTGTCAATATCGATCAATTAGATTTCTGTACATCCAACGCTCGTGCCCCCGTTACCAACAACATTCCTTTTTTGGGAGACCACAAAGTTACATATGAAAGCGTTGGTGTTGGCTTGTTGAAATATTCTAGCCTTATGGGTACCTTCCCTATGCCACTTCCACCCACCACACATCATATTGCCACCATCAATATGATTTCGATTGTGGCTTATCAATCTTTGGAATCATCTGACCCTTGGATTGTACCTAGTCCTATGGAACAGTGACACCATGCCACTTAGCCCAGCCGAGGCCGCATACGTTGCTATTTAATCTGCCTCTCCCTCTCCGGAAAACCCACATTTATTGGCACCCGATTCCTACTCGATGCCGTCATGGTTGGATTCCCTATCATCTGCAATCGATTACATTTCCCAAATTTTCCCTTCCGACGAATCTATAATGGAGATGTTTAGTATTGACGATGTACCTTGGGATGATAACCATCATCGATCCTCTTTTCTTCCGCCTCTGGAAGAAATTCACCAAGACATACACTCTGTCTTCCCTCCTGATGTTACCGATTCTCCGCAATCTCCCATCCTCACACAAGATACTCTTTCTAAGGGAAATATGGGTAATATCTCTACTACGATCATTATTGATATTTCGATCAAAGAAGGCGTTGTGGAAAACATTAACCTTGGTGCTAATTGCACACTCGAAGAAGTGGTATCTTATACCGCTTTGTTTAAATAATTATGCGATGTCTTCGCTTGGGGCTACGAGGAAATGTCAGGGATCAACCCTTCGATCATCGTGCATGAAATCAAGACTTACCCAGGAGCAAAACCTGTTTGACAGAAACTCCGCCCAGTTCATCCCAAGAAAATTGCAGCCATAAAGGCAGAAGTTGAGAAACTTTTAAAATCTGGCTTTATCTATCCCGTCCATTTGACCGAATGGGTCTCCAACCTTGTTCTAGTTGCCAAAAAATAGGGGACCATCCGTGTCTGTGTTGACTATCGGGATCTCAATAAGGCTTGTTTGAAGGACAACTACCCTACACCCTTCATCGACCAGATCATTGATAATTGCGCTGGGAGTGTAATATTCTCCTTCATGGATGGTTTTTTCGAGTATAACCAAATTGAAATTTTACTTGCTGATCAACATAAGACAACCTTTATCTGCCCATGGGGAACCTTCGCCTATCGAAAGCTACCTTCTGGTCTCAAAAATGTTGGTGCTACTTTCCAGCGGGCCATGTCGTATGCTTTCCATGATATCAAGCATATTGCAGAACCTTACCTCGACGACTTACTTGCCCACTCATCCAATCGATCAGATCACGTTGATCACTTACGGGCTATTTTTCTTCGATGTCTGTTTTACCGTATCCGCTTGAACCCACATAAGTGTATTTTTGATGTCGAATCCAGCCGACTCCTTAGTTTTGTTGTCTCTAAAGATGGGATTCGGGTGGATCCCTTAAAGATTAAGGCTATTTTGGCCTTACCCCCACCTACTTGTTTGAACCAACTCCAAAGTTTGCAAGGAAAAGCAAACTCCTTTGTCATTTCATTTGTAATTATGTCGAGATAACTAAAGGATTCATGCCATTGTTGCAAAAAAACACCCCGTTCATCTGGGATGACATCGCTCAACGATTGTTTGACGCTCTCAAGCATGCCTTGACCCACGCACCTTTGTTGCATCCTCCAGAGTATACAAAGGAATACATCCTTTACTTAGTTGCCTCCACTTCCACTATTGCAATGGTGTTAGTTCAGGAGGACCCCAACGGTGAGGAACATGTGATCTATTACCTGAGAAAGAGTTTATCTGGACCCGAACTCCGATATTCACATGTAGAGAAACTGGCTCTGGCAGCCATCATCGTTGTCCAGAGATTTCGCCATTACATCCTACTATGCACCACCACTGTGATTGTGGACTCAAACCCCATGTACCATGTCTTGACACGTCAAGTGCTCGGGGGAAAATACTCTAAATGGATCGTCATCCTTCAGGAATTCGACCTTGAATTTGTGAATTCCAAAGCCAAAAAGTCCCTGGTGTTTGCGGAACTTATCTGCAATCTCCCCCATCCTGATGAAGACATCGAACCTACAGATTCTCTCCCTGATGAAACTCTTTTCCTCATCAGCACCTCTAATCCTTGGTATGGATACATCCTCCTGTATCTCCAAACCCAACGCTTCCAGCCTAACACTTCCCATGAAGAGCTTCGACGTATTCGCCACCATTCTCGTCGTTATCTTATCGTCGGCGACACCTTGTATCGTCGTGGTATTGATATTATCCTTCGACGATGTTTGATTCATGCAAAGGTTGAACGCATTCTAAACAAATGTCACCTTGGAGCCTGTGGCGGTCACCTTTCTGGGATGACCACAGCCCAAAAAATTCTACGTGCCGGCTATTTTTGGCCCTCGATTTTCAAAGATTGTATTGAGGCAGTCAAAAAATGCCCACCTTGCCAATTTTTTAACAACAAGGCATGCACCCACCCTACTATGTTGCACCCCATCTTCGCCATTGGCCCCTTCACCAAGTGGGGTATCAATTTTATGCAATGTAAGCCTACCTCATCCGAGGGGCACGGTTATATAATCGTCACCGTCGACTACTTTACCAAATGGGTTGAGGCTATGCCTACCTTTCTGAACGATGGTCGTACCACAACTCTTTTTGTTTTTAACCACATCATAACTCGTTTTGGTGTACCACGCGCCATTGTCACCAATCATGGTTCACACTTTAAGAACCAGATGATGAGTGAATTGCATGCCAAGTTGGGTTTTCGCCATGAAAACTCATCCCCATATTATCCTCAGGCCAACGGACAAGTTGAAGCCATCAACAAGGTCCTCAAAACCATGATTCAATGCATGGTAGGGGAAAATAAGATATCCTGGCATCTACAACTTTTCTCCGCTCTCTGGGCTTACCGTACTTTCGTGAAAACCACAACTGGGTTCACTCCTTTCCAGTTAGTGTATGGCATCGAAGCTGTTTTACCAATCAAGTGTGAGATTCCATCTCTGAAACTTAAAGTAGAACTCCTACCCCACACTTCTGTCAAAGAAGAACGTTTCTTATATCTGACCAAACTGGACGAAACACGTCGTGATGTCGCTCTCGTTAACGAGGCACATCAGAAACGGATAAAAAATCAATACGACAAATCCGTCCATCCTTGGACTTTTGTATAAGGAGACTTAGTCCTCGTCTATGACCAAGCTCATGACAAACTAGGGATAGGTAAGTTAGAACCTCTGTGGCATGGCCCTTACATTGTGAAACGTGTTATGCACAGAGGCGCCTACGAGTTAGTCGATTATGATGGAATTTCCCTAGGAGAGCCCCGGAACGGGCTTTACCTTAAAAAGTACTATGCCTAGATCACCTAGCATGTGTACTTTGTACATTATTTTATTTTAGTTTGGTGTGTCTGTTTCTTTCGCGTGCTCGAGTCTTTACCTTTGCCACTCATAATTGTGCCTTGTGTTTTCATGCACATATGACGTCTTCCTTTCCTATCTTTGTCGGGTTTGCGGATGGCGCTAGTCGACACACCCAGAACATTGTTTCGGCAGCATGGGCCATTTACCAATTTGACGAGGTGGTGAGTTCAGGAGGTATTTGCTTAGGACCAGCGACCAATAACATGGTAGAATATCATGTTGTCATCGGACTTTTGACCCAAGCCTTCTCCCTAGGTATCTCTCGTATCATTGTTAACCTAGACTCCCAACTTGTGGTCTATCAACTCAGTCGAATCTACGCTATTTGTAATCCTATCCTGCAACGTCTCCACCTACAAGTTCGCCGCCTTGAACAAATGTTCGCCGCCATAAGCTACCTGTGATATCAATGCCAGATGTGCGCTAGTGCTTCCCGTCATGCTTGTGATGGAAAACAAAATGGACCGAAGGGGTAACTCTATGATATCCTTGATGGGGATTCTACCCCCCACCAGTCTTGCTCCGGGGACACAATGACGTGCCAGATACACACCCACTTGCTTAGGAAGCGCCCTCTGTCCGAAAAAAGATATAGGAACCCCTCTTTTCGAGAGGCCAGTCAAGAAATATACATCTTCCAACTCGATGGTTAGAAGTTGTTTTCCGATCCGAAACCCTTGCTCCGCGACATCCCACAAGCTGATTATGTACTCAAGCAGAAGGATTTCTTTCTTCATCTTCTGCAACTTGAAGAATTTCAGAAGGCCACAATCTCTCAATGCGGACCACGTACAAGGACTCTGCAAAGTGGCCAAATCATCGAGCTCATGCTCTCGTTCCTTCCACTCGATCATGGTCGTTTCCGAAATCACCTACAAACAAAAAAACAAAAAACAAAGAATTTCATTATTCAATTTTTCGGCAATTTCTTAAGTAATTTAAAAACTTGAAATGTATTTCCCATACTATTCAAAAGGGACCACGCCCTCTTTTTATCACTCAATGACCATCACGCCCTCTTTTTACCACTCAATAATCCTCACGCAACAATAAAATATTTTAAATTAAAATGATTTTCATAATGGCTGCGTGGGCATATTTTTTGAGTTTCTTATGGATTCTTTAAAAAAATGACCCATCTACTTAAGTATCAAGGCGTTGGCATCTATGCTATCACCCTCTAGAAGCGTTTTGTAAAAGAATGTATTTTTCCCATCATTTTCAATAGAGGCCGATTTGATCTTTCTTGGAGCGACCTAGAGCTTCATTTGTTAATTTAAATATTGCTATGGAAACAAATATTGAACCATGTAATTGAAAGAAGGAGAGATGAAGATCTACCTGATCCAAACGACGAGAGAAATGATCAACCGTAGCTCCGGTATCAAGGAAAAAAAGATCCACCTCCAAAGTGAGAATCTCCACTGCTACAAATCCTTATGCAAAATGAAATGGTAAATGAAGATATTTCTTGTATTACTATTTATAAATTTCCATTTTTTATAAGGTATAGTCATTTGTGGGTTTCTTTAACAATATAATGGCTTCACTAAACCTCTAGATTGCAGTTTTGACACTATAGGTTTCAAAGAAGTTCTGATCGTTTGTTTACCTTGTCACATCCACGAGCATAGTCTTAGTTCATTCTCAAGCTTGAGAATATAAGAACGCACAGGGTAGAATTTTATCTCTTGTTTGGACCTGTATGGACACACGAAAAAGAAACCCCCTGGAGTCATCTTTAAACTCTTTTCAGACTCTCTAAATATGAAAAGATCGTCGAGTGATCTTGCTTCCTTTCACACTCGTTAAAAGGTTCGAAAGGGCGTCTTTTGAGTGGTAGTTTATCTCTTTTTCAGCCTCGTGAGACTAACCGTACGAAAAAGGAACTGAGAGATTTCTCTTTTAAGTGTTTTTCCATACTCTATAATCATGAAAAACCTTCTAGTTTTCTGTCTTTGGACTCGCTAAAATAAACATCGACAGACCCATGCGGGACCGAACCCTTACTTCTTCCAGTTCGCTAAACAAAGGAAGAGGAACTTACCGAAGGTGAGTTATATAGAGCATGTGTTACCCTCCTTGAGCTCGTTAAATTAAAAAGAGGTACTCATCTATCTAGATGGGGGGGAATTTTAAAGAAGCAAGCCAAGCAGTCTCTTGAGAACATTACCGAGTAATTCTTAAAGTCGCCCTTGAACACGACACTTTGTCTTTTGCACGCATTTTAATCCACTGAACCTCTGCACTGAGCCAATCCTTTGAGTTTCTTTCACTCCTTTGGGTCGCCTGACGTAAGTCACAGCATCCAATGCATCATCAAGTTTTGGTCCACGTCATGTTTCTGCTGTTGTGCCTCAGTGTTCAAGGGAAGTATCCACCTTGAGATTCAGCCATCACAAATATCTTGTCTCAATACCCGTTTCAGTCCATGTTCATTTGATCTACCAATTACATCTCTGTGTCCATTTCATGTCATTGATGGGGAATACATCAAGGCCCTCCTTCGATGAGCCTATTCCTGTCGACTTCAACACATTATCCAGGAACTAGGCTTAGAAACCAGTTAGTACTTTGGGACCTGCATACCTCAATGGCAGGCCTCCTCACGTCCGACATTGGGTTTACATCATTGACCTCTGATCGGATGATTCCACGGATGTTCAACTCCAGCTCACCCATTCACATTCGTTGGAATGTAC
>JZKD02S0160795.1:333028-357816 GCA_000966675.3 Picea glauca
GAATGAGTGATGGGGGATTGAGCATCCACAGAGTGGGCAAGGAATTAGGGGTTGGAAGGTGGGAAAGGGGTTGAGTGTTGATCCTAGGGGCTAATCCTAGGGGGCTTAGGCCTGGAATAATATTTTAATATTATTTCCAAAAAGAGCCATGTGCATATTATTTTATCCTAAGTCCTTTGGAAGGACAAGTGATTTCCCAAGTGGTGGGAGGAAGGCGTACGAATGGAATGCATGCAGTTTCCAGGGTGACAAGTGTCAACCCTGGTGCATCCAAATAAAACCAATGCAGTAAGCCGTGAGGGGGTTCTGATCCATTTCGATCTGACTGTCCTGGGGGGAGCCGTGGAAGCCATCTGCCAGAATACCCTGGTTTAACTCTGAAAGTCGTAAAGCCTGTGGTTGTCCGAAGAAACCGGGTACACCCTGTCCAGAGCTGGGGAGTCTGTGTGTGTCTCCGGGAAAACCCATGTGCGCATTCCCTGAAAGAGAAGCCTGTGCTGAATTGAGTGGAAGTATCTTTGTTATTCAGTGAAGCTGAGCTAGCCTGTGTGTGAAGTCCCTGTTCCGAAATCATCCCGTGAGATTATCCTGTGACCATTGAACCGTTTTGGGAAGAAATTGTCTATGTTTCCCGTGGATTGTTGTGACCATGTAGTACTGGACTGCGTGAGGCTTGTTGGCCTGTGAGAGACTCCTCCAAATGAGAGAGTGCACAGAGGGAGAAGAGAACTCCTGGAAGGAACCCTGTAGCTGTCATAGAGCCCGGAGAATTCCGGTCTGGTCTGTTCCTGTAACCCAAGGTAAGGGAGATTGGCAACCGAAGGACTGTCTAGGTGACAGAGAAGGTGCACTCTCCTGGGGTGGAACAGGCATGTGGGGAATGAGGGTCTGTGGGCAGTGAGCGTGGGAGATTCCTGGGAGAGATTTCTTCCTGGTGATGTGTATGTGCTATATTCCCTGTAACCTCAGCCTAGCCTAGGATTCCTTGCCTTGGAGTGGAGCTCGGTCCCAGCTCGGGGGTGACCCACTGTTGAGCTGATGAACAGTGTGGTCTAAGGCTGGGAGGTTCGTGGAAGGCCTGCATTTGGTTGGTGAATTCTACAGCTGTTCAAAGATAAGTATCTGAATTATGTTTTTATCACATTTGGCATGACTGTGTTGTTCATGTATCATGTTTTCCGCTGTGTAAATGATTTACTATTGAATGCTATGGTTTTTAATGGTAACAGTAACTTATATATTTTACTCTGAGAATTAAGTGTGTTTAATTTTGTTAAATGCATGTGGTTATAATTCCTGTACGAATTATGTAAACATCCATGTATAGAATGGTAACTGAGAGGTTTGTAAAACCTCGGTAGTGTAAAAAGGTACACTACAGTGGCTACGATCAGTTCAAGTCATCAGAGTATAGATCCACACTGTATCCTCGGTGGCTATACCTTTTTATCAATACAATTATGGATCCGCAGTGTATTTTATGGTGGCCATATCTTGCAGGTCTTGATCACCCAAGCATAGGTATGCCTGCCTTGGGTTTGGAACATGTCATAATATTTGTTGGATGTTTGTGTGCAGCTTCTGTCATGTTCTCCGAGTCTATACCCTTTCTTGAAAGTCTACAAAGCATTTCAGTTATCATTTCTCATCTTCTAACTTCATACTTTTGGGGGGAATTTGTTACACATCAACATTACTCGCTTTGATAAGTGTCACAAGTGTCAAGCAAAGCATACTACCATGATGATGACACTAAGAAGACACTTAAAATGCCTCAAACACTTGATTTGAAGGAAGAGGAATGGCTAACTAAAGTTAAGAACCTCTTGCCACCTGAAAGAAGCATTCAATCTAAGGTTTTAGGAGAGAGCGCTCCCCTACATCACCCTTAGGAGCGTTGGCGCTCCCCTATAAGGTGCTAGGGAGCGTTATAACACCAAACAACCCTTCTGAAGGAGCGCTATAGATTTTTAGAGCGCTGGCGTCCCCCTTAAGCCTACTAGGGAGCACTATAGCGCCCTGATAGCCGTTTTGAAGGAGCGTTGTCTAATCTGGGCAGTAGTTGATCTGTTGAGGAGAATAAGGAGAAGATCTTTCAATCTTAGAAGGCAGTTGCATTCGAATTCCTGGTTCGACCATGATCTTAGGAGAATATCCATGATCTATTGAGGAAATTCCTCAAATTACCCTAAAGATACCTCAAGAGGTTAGGCCTCTCTAAACCTATATAAACAGGCTCTATCATGGTGGAAAGGGGGAAGAATTGGAAGCATGAAATCGATGATCTCATAGGAAACATATAGTGAACTGGAGGAAAGTAATCAGTAAAGTTGTTGTCGTCTGGATCGTGGATATTTTGAGCAAGGGTTAGACAAAGGGGACTTGACGAAGCTATCGCATTCGCATCTACGGTTGTAAGTTACCTCTGTCATTGTTCTCATTAATATGACACGCTTGGCCTGTTTCTTTCTAGTTTGTGTTTAATCTCACATGAACTTGTCTCAGATAGATAGATCTATTTCAAGCTAATATCAATAGAGTAGGAAGTGGTTGTACTATTGTTTGTCTACAGGGCTCATCGAGGAGCAAAAGATTGGAGCTCAACTCGGAGCGTGCAGGGACAAAAGTCGATAAAAGGTACTTGTTTTCTCCTTCCTCCTCATGCATTAGTTTGTATATATCTAAAAGGAAGTCAGTGTCCACGTTAAGCACTTTTTTTCTTAAGAGTTAAGAGTCTAGCTCTCAAGAGGAGATCTACCTGTCCACAGGGAGATTTTCCTTCAACAAAGGTATGTATTGAATGATGCATACAATTTAATAATGGTTGGTTATCATAGTATGGTGTGGATACATTGGTCAAAGAAGTTGAACGTAAAGGAGATACCAATCTTACACAGGGGGAAATTTATTTACCATATGGTTTAAAAGATAAAAATGAAAGCATATTCACCCACACTATTTAGTTCTTTTGAATATTATATTGATGTTTATGGTGTGTGTGTTTTTTATCCAAGTGGATATTGGTGGCCACCCACCTATTCCAGCTGGCTCCTCTTGACATTTTTTAGTTCAACATATTCTTATGTAATTCTTTGTAACTGTGGGTTCTACACTTCTCGGGTTGTCTAAATCCCTAAATAGTTTCCAGGTGGATATTGGAGGCCACCCACCTAATCCAACTCGCTTATTTTGGAATTTTTCATGTCAATACATCTTTCTGTACTTCCAGGGCCGTTTTGGGGCCCTAAATATTGTTTTTTTGGATTGCCTCAATCAAATTGTACACAAAGTTAGAGTTTGATGGAATAATCTGTAGTTCTCAAAAATACCTTTCCAACGGGCTATCACACGCCTAAAACGGAGGTTGGATGCAAAATTTGTGACCCCGGGAAGTTAAGGTACCAACTTACCCATCGGGGCCCACATAACCTTTGGTGTTTCATCTCCCAGGGTTAGGTTTTTGGATGTCTAGGGTTTTATCATTCATGAGTAATGTTAAAAATACCTTTAGAGTCTCATTGTAATCATTCTGGTCAGACGGATGCGCGTAGCAAGCCACATCTCTTCTTAGATATAACTACCACCATTCAAGCAAGTTGTTTCTAGTTCTATATTTTTACAGTTTCAACCTATTTTATTTATTCAATAGAAGTTATTGTTCACTAGATATATGTTTATGTTCTATGTATCTCTGTGTTATTGTATTCAATCTGTTATTCCTTTCATTCTACTCATAAATCTGGATCAGTGGTATCAGAGCGGTCTTCTCTTCATTTATCTTTCTTTGTGCATGTCCCTGACAAGATATGGGTACAAGAAGTTGGAACTCGAACCAGCCGATCCTTTGCAAGATCGGCCACACCAAGCCCAACAACAACCCATGGGGAAGGATAAGAAAGATGATGGAGCAGGAGATCCTTTTAAAATGTTTCTCGAGGAATCCCTTGCGTGACAAAGGAACAAAATGATGTACAACTTTGAATAGATCCTTTGGTGGTTGCCCATGAGAGATGCATCTTCATCAAACAGCGATGCAACCCCCTTCAAGGTACAAGTAAATTTTGATAATCCATTATTTTAAGGACTGATAGATGTGAATGTTGTAGATAAATGGTTGAATCTGCTCGAAGGGTATTTTTCGGTTGACAATTTTTCCGACAGGGAAAATATTACTTTTTCACTCCTCAAGGACATCCCCCATGTTAAGGACTGGTGGGATGCTTACTCTCAGCAAAAGGTCATAGAGGAATCTACAATATTTGCGGTTTCCCCCACATGGGATTCCTTCAAGGATGCCATTAAAGAACAATACTATCTTGTTGGAAGCTACGAGGACCAATACACAAGATGGACCACGCTGCATCAAGAAAGGGACCAGACCGTACCAGATTTCACCAATATTTTCCATACCCTGTGCACCAAATTGGGTATCAAAGACTTTGAACAACATCTGGTGCTCAAATACCGTGGTTGTATGCATAGATACATTCAAACATAAATGAAGTTTATGGACATCACATCATTAGGTGCAGCTTATAGATATGTTGTCAAGATCAAGTAGAAATTTAAGTAGAAGAGGCGAGAATTTGGATCTGCAAACTCCTCACAGTTGAAGCAGGGCAAAGGCAACCCCAACCCACAAAACAAGGGACAAATAAAATATGGTCTCTCTCAGGACAACCAGTCCAAGCCGCAACCCAAGAAGGGTAATGAGAAGTCAAATAAGGACACAAGAAAATGGTGTGAATACCATAAAATCCCTAGGCGCAACACCGAAGAATGTCACTCCAAGTAGTCACTAGTGGCCAAGCTGAAAGATTCTTAGTCAGAGGAAAATTCTGACTTCGAATCAAATCCAGAAAGTGGGAAGCGAATCATCGATGTCAAACCCAACGCCATTGTCAGTACCACCAAATTCCAACCAAGCGAACCATAGTAAAAATAGGAAGGGGAACGCCTCTTTCACTCACAGATGTGGGTAAAGGGGACTCCGCTACATTTCATTGTCGATAGTGGCAGTCAGAAGAACTTGATTTTAGTAGAGGTCATCAAACGAATGGACCTGCCAATAACACTGCACCCACAACCCTACACCATCAGCTAGCTTCGCCAAGGATGAGATCTCTACATCAACCAACAGTGTCGTCTTCCCTACAGCATCAAGCCCTTCAAAGATAAGGTATTTTTTGATATTTCTCCCCTTGCAGTTTGTGATGTTCTTTTAGGCCAGCCATATTTGTGGAAGCGACATGTTGTGTATGAGTCTAGACCCTGCAGTGTTATTATTACTTTGGGAAGACAATTGTACAGGATACCAGAGATAGTGTCGCCTACAACTATTTCTTTAATCTCTGCTAAGCAATGTAGTAAGGTCATTTCACAGACCGAGAAGTTCATCTTGTTTGTGATCCGTGCTCACAATAAGTAGAAGGTCACCACCACATCTGTGACCTCTACAAATATCCTCTCTTTGCAACAGAAGTAAGTGGACAGGATCGTGGAAGAGTACAGAGACATATTCTCCTCACCCATCGAGATACCAACGCACTGCCAAGTCAAGCATCCAATTTATCTAACCCCCGGTGCCCCGCTGCCTAATGGACTAGTCTATCATCACTCGTTGATGGAAAATGATGAAATCAAGAGCCAGATATAAGAGTTTCTTCAAAAGGATCACATTCGATCCATCTCCTCCCCTTGAAGAAGCTTGATTGTGATGGTGCAGAAGAAAGACAAGACATAGTGGCTCTGCATTGATTATAGAGAATTAAACAAAATCGCAGTCAAGAACCGGTAATCAATTCCCTGAATTGATGACCTTCTTGACCAACTAAAGGGGGGAAATTTCTTTAGCAAGATTGACCTAAAGTCTGGCTACTACCATGTTCCCATCGAACCAACTGATGTATGGAAGAGAACTTTCAAATCTAAATAAGGTCTCTTCGAATGGTTTGTCATTCCCTTTGGCTTAACAAATGCACCAATAACTTTCATGAGATTGATCGATGAAGTATTAAGACCCGACATCCTCATCTTCAACAGAACTTGGGAGGATCACATGCAGCATATTCAATAGGTTTTGGGCACTCTACAACAACACAAGCTATATTTCAACTTGGAAAAATGTTCCTTTGGCATGAACATGGTCCAATACTTGGGATACATTGTTGATGAGCATGGGGTACATGTGGATCTAGCTAAGATCCAAGTCATTCATAGCTATCCAACCTCGACCACACTAACCGAGATTTGGAGCTTCTTGGGACTTGCCAACGTCTACCAAAGGTTCATGTTGGGATTCTCCCATATTGCATGGGCCCTCAACCAATTAACCAAGGGAGGTGGAAAGGTAAAGTTCGCATGGGGGCAGGCATAACAACAAGCATTTGATGATATGAAGCACCGCTTGTGCTCAGCTCCGGTACTCTCCTTACCTGATCTACAACAATCGTTCAATATTGACACTGATGCCTCTAACTATGTTCTCGGCACAGTTCTCACTCAACATGGTCATCCAGTAGAATACCATAGTGAGAAACTCTCATATATTATCCGGAAATACCCCACCCATGACAAATAAATGTATTTCATTATGAAAGCATGTCGTCATTGGAAACATTACATTTTGGGAAAGGAGACAATTAGTCACATTGATCACAAGCCTCTACAGTTCATAGAGACATAGGGGAAGTTGTAGAACGACCTCCATCAAAAGTGGTCCACATACCTACATTGGTTCCATCTCAACATCAAGTATAAAATAGGGAGCACAAATCATGCCATTGATTGCCTCATCCACCCTCTCGTTATTGCACTCACCATAGTGCTCCATTCCTGTGGGCATGAAGCATCTTAGTGGCCCCAACTTTATCAGCATGACCCTGACTTTGCCACCACCTATCATCTCTTGGGTACAGGAGCGAATGTCACCAATTTTCACATCCATGATGGACTCTTATGCCATCTAGGCCACCTTTTTGTTCCCACAAGTGAGCGTGCAAAGATGATTTGGGAGGCTCATTATAGTCGGATGGCTGGACATTTTGGCGTGGAGAAAACTGTGGTCGTTCTAAAGAAAAAAAATTATTAGCCAAAACTTTGACAAGACGTCAACAAGTATATCATATATTGCACTAACTATGTCATTCCCAAGCCAATCATCAAGAAGCAAGGCTTATAGACCCCTCTTCCTACTCCCGAGAAGCCTTGGGAATCCATCTCAATGGTTTACATGTCTGGCCTTTCGTCCACCAAGAACAAAAATTATTGTGTATTTGTGGTGGTTTTCTAAAATGGCCATTATCATAGCCTGCAAGAATATCATCATAGCGACAGATACTGCCAATCTCTTCTTCAAACGAGTGTGGGTTCATTTTGAGATACCACAAACCATCAGCTCATATTGGGACATCAGGTTCCTCAACACATTTTGGCTAAGTCTCTCGTCACTATTGGACACCAAGCGCACTAAAACCATTGCTTTCCACCCCCAAACTGATGTCCAAATAGAGGTTGTCAATCGGATGATTGTGCACATCCTGTGCATGTACAACTCTAAGTATCTATGTACATGGGATGAGATTCTTCCCTATGTTCAACACAACTACAACAAGGATCTCCATAGCTCCACCGACCATAGCCCATTCCAGGTAGGGTTGGGATTCCAACCTTTGGGTCCCATTGATGTTTCACTACCTCTTGCAACCACATAGGAAGAATCTTCCCATGTTCAGTCTAAGGCTGACAAAGCCACCAGACTCATTGAGTGGATTCAACAGATTTGCCAATAGGTTCATGAGATTTTGCAGAAATCAAATGCTAAGTACAAGCAGCGCGCCATGATAAACACCAGATACTGCACCCGTTTTAGGTGGGAGACAAGGTATGGTTAAATTTGTAGAAAGAGCGCATTATAGGGCCCCATCAGAAGCTTCACCCACTTCTCTACGGGCCTTACACTATCACTAAGGTTTTGGGTAGCAATGCTTTTGAAACACTCCACACTTCCTTGCCTTGCACCCGGTGTTCAATGTGGACCTCCTTCGGCCATATTTTCCACCATTATTGGACACATCAAAGATGATAGAATAGTTGATACCAACTGATATCAACCCTAACTACATGGAACATGCATCCATTGATTAGATAATGGACACACAAGTCAAGGGCACTCACCAGCAGAGGTTCCAGCTTTATCGGGTTTTCAAGGCAGGGCAGCTCCTACACCAAGGCAAGTGGCTCACCTGGGGAAAAATTCAACATAATTTTTCTCACCTGATGGGGGCACTCAATGAAATCAAGACCATTGCTTCCTAAGGGGCAGAGGACTAATCCAGGTGGATATTGGTGGCCACCCACCTATTTCAACTAGACCCTCTTAATAGTTTTTAGTTCAACACGTTATTCTGTAATTCTTTGTAATTGTGGGTTCTACACTTTCGGGGTTTTCTGAATCACTACATAGTTTCCAGGGGGATATTGGTGGTCACCCACTTAATCCAACTAGCTTATTTTGGAAGTTTTCATGTCAGTACATATTTTTGTACTTCCAGGGCCGTTTTGGGGCGCTAAACAATGTTGTTTTGGCTTGCCATAGTCAAACTATAAATGAAGTCAGAGTTTGAAAACATAATGTGTAGTTCTCGAAAATACCTTTCCAATGGGCTATCACACACCTAAAATGCAGGTCATATGCAAAAGTTACGACCCCGGGAAGTTGAGGTACGAACTTACCCATCGAGGCCCACATAAATTTTGATGTTTCATCTCCTAGGGTTAGGTTTTTGGATGTCTAGTGTTTTGGAATTCATGAGTAATGTTAAAAAAGCCTCTAGAGCCTCATTGTAATCATTATGCTCGAATGGATGCGCGTAGCAAGCCACATCTCTTCTCAGAGATAACTACCACCATTCGAGCAAGTTGTTTCCAGCTCTACAATTTTACAATTTCAGCCTATTTTATTTATTCAATAGAATTTATTGTTCACTAGATATATGTTGTTGTTCTTTGTATCTACATGTTATTATATTCAGTCTGTTATTCCTTTCATTCCACTCATAAATCCAGATCATTTTTCTTATAAATTTTCATAATTTCCAAGTATTAATATGTTTATCAATTGACAATGCAATTTTTACGTGTTTGGCATATTTAAGTTGAAACACCACAAGGCTATGTGGTGCAATGGCTACAAATTTCACATCAAAAAGTTGGATGAAAAGATGAAAAATTATGATCGTGGGATAACTGCAGTATTTCAAGTTACTAATGTTTCCTCTAGAAGAGACAGACATCCAGAATTCTCTGAAAATCGATATTGTGGATTTAAGGATGATATACTTGAGTGTGACTTTAAATCCTTCAAATTATTTATGTTCGACGTCAAATGGTCTAATGAGAGTTGTAAGTAAAATATATTTAGAGTTTCACTTGAAAGAATGACAAGTAGTTCGAGGATAGAGATCAAAAAATTCAATGGCCAAAATTTTGAGATTTGGAAGCTTAAAACTGAAGATCTCCTTGTAGATCAAGAACAATGAGAAATAGTCTTTCCAAGTACCATTTAGATAAGTATTTCAAGGGGAGAATGGGAGAAATTGAAAGGAGTACAATTCACATGTTTCTAGCAAATTTAATGTTGTTGAATGTCTCAGGTGAAGACTTGACCAAGAAATTGTGGGACAAGTTGGGAAGCTTGTACCGGTAGAAATCCTTGGTAAATAAGATGTTCCTTAGAAAGAAAGTGTATATTTTGAGGATGAGTGATGTTAGTTTGGTAACTAAGTATTTGAATTCATTCAATACTATAATAAGCTAGTTATCATCTGTAGATACTAAAATCACCGAGGAGGAGAAATGTATTATCCTATTATGTTATTTTCCATACTCTTGGGATAACTTAGTCGTGGCTATAGGGACTATTTCAACCACATTACTGCTAAAAGACGAGGTTTCATCTCTAATGTTAGAAAAAATGAGACGAAAGAACATGGAAGGATTGACCAAATATTCCTTAATGGTGAGAGTTCGACCAATTGACAGAGATAAAGGAAAATTCTCTGGTAGAAAGTATAAGTCAAAGGGTAGATCTAAATCCCTAGTTCAGTCGATGAGAAGATGTAGGAAATGTGGTAAACCTAGGTATTATAAAAGGGACTACAAGTTTAAGGTAATAGAATTCAGTATAATGTTTGATGAGAAGCATTCGATCGAGAGAAAGACAACTCCAGATAAAGGAGGTGATGTGTATCTGGCATCGACCAATACACAATCAGATCAAGATGTTTGGTTGATCGAATCAAGATCATCCTTTCATATGACACCTCATAGAGAATGGTTCTATGAATATCAAAGATATGAAGGGGGAAGTGTGCTCTTGGGGGATGAATATACAACCAAAATTTTTGGACAAGGAAGAGTCTGACTAATACTGCAGGGTGGGAGGAGTAGAACCCTTTCAGGTGTGCTACATATTCTGGGTTTGGAAAGAAACCTGATATCTGTAAGCAAGATGAGTTATGTAGGAGTGCACACTCTATTTCAGAAGGATACATGCAAAATGTTCAGGGGTGCATTGGTTTTAATGAAAGGAGATCGGATTGGAAACCTACACAAATTGTTAGGGAATGTCGACTTGATTGGATGCAACAACATTGTTGTTCCTGAAGTCAACTCAACTCGACTCATCTCAAGTTGAGTCAATTCAAACTAACTCAAAAGTTCTTCGACAAGTCGACCCAACCATGTTATGGCATGAGAGGACAAGATACATTGGAGAAAAAATACTTTGAGCCATGCACAACAAAGGTATGGTTGAAGGATTCCTTGAATGTAATGTAGAAGTCAATTTTTGTGAACATTGCATATATGGAAAACAAAATCGAGTTAGGTTCCCATATAGAGAAACAAGGGCAAAGGGGATTCTATAATTGGTTCATAATGATGTGTTTGGGCATGTAACGGTCCCTTCACTTGGTGGAACCATGTATTATGTCTCCTTCATAGATGATTTTTCTAGGAAGACATGGATATATTTCTTGAAAAGGAAATTAGAGGTTTTTGAGAAATTAAAGGAGTTTAAATCTCTTGTAGCAAACCAAAAAGACAAGAATATTGTGGTGCCAAGAAATTACAATGGTGGTGAATTATGTGGAAATAATTTTGAGCAGTTATGCAAGCAATGTGGCATAGCACACCAAAAAAACACACCATATACCCCACAACAAAATGTAGTTTATGAGAGAATGAACAGAACATTGATGGACAAGGCAAGGAGAACGCTCAATGGTGGTAGGATCGCACAAGTATTCTGGGCAGAGGCAGTTGACACTGCAAAACATCTAATGAATATGTCTCCTTCATAAACACTAGTCAACACGACTCCACATGAGGTATGGTTTGGTAAGAAGCCTTCGCTTTCACAACTCAAAGAATTTGGATGTGATGAATTTGTGCATGTTCCCAAGGAAAAGAGGAGCAAGTTGGAAAAGAAGGTAGTCAAGTGTATTTTCATTGGATACAAATAAGGAATGAAAGGATATAAGCTATGGGACCCTGCATCAAGGAAAATGGTGTACAGTCAATATTTGGTCTTCAAAGAAGTCAGAGGTACTTCCAGTTCTAAAGTGGTTCAAACAAAGAAATATCCAAAGAACGTGAGGTTTGAACTAAGTAATGAAGAAGATGATTCAAATGAGTCGATTGAATCAGTCGAAGAGGTGGAAAAGTTGACCCCGACTGTAAGGGGATATGAATGAGTAAGAAAACTCATTGAAAGGTATAGTCCACTCGATTTCCATTCTACATTTGTGTTAACTTCCACTAATGAGGAGCCCAAGTCAGTCAGGTAGGAAGTTGACTTAGCAGAGGATAGACTCTGGAAGAACATCGTGGTCGAAGAGATGGAATCCTCGCATAAGAATGAGATGTGGAATTTGATTGAATTACCTAGTGGAAGAAATCTCCTCAGTAGAAAGTGGGTGTTCAATAAAAATATGAATGCAATAGGTCAAGTCGATAAATTCAAAGCTCGACTGGTAGCGAAAGGATATTCCCAATTCAAAGGAGTCGACTTCGGCGATATTTTTTCCCCTGTTGCAAAATTAACTTCCATTAGAGTACTAATGTCTCTGGCTATAGAATTTGATCTCGAGATAGAGAAAATGGATGTAAAGACAACGTTCCTACATGGGGACCTGGAAGAAGAAATCTACATTAAACAACTTGAAGGATTTGTAATAAAGGGAAAGAAAGAGCTACTGTGCAAGTTGAAAACATCCCTTTATAGTCTAAAGCAATCACTGAGGATGTGGTACCAAAATTTTGACACGTATATCCTTAGTTTGGGATCCGTGAGAAGAAATGTTGATCACTGTGTATATCTGAAGGAAGAAGGAATCCATTTCATATATTCAGTATTGTATGTCGATGACATGTTGTTGGTCAGAAGCAACATGGACACAATAAAGGAGGTGAAGAAGCGGCTATTCTCCAAATTCGACGTGAAGGATCTCGGTGCAACAAACTTCATCTTGGGGATGGATATCAAGAGAGATCGGGAAGCTAGAAAGTTCTAATTAAATAAAAAAAGTATATTGAAATAGTTTTGAAATTTTTCAACATGCATGATTGCAAACCTATTAAGGTGCCAATTCTCGTGGGAGCAAAGTTAATTGTTGAACGATGTCCAAAGACACATGAATAAATAGAGTACATGGAATGTGTTTCCTATGCAAGTGTTGTTAGTGGTTTCATGTATGCGATGGTATGCACTTGATCAGATAATTCTCATGCAATGGGAGTTTTGGGTAGATACATGTCGACACCTGGAAAAGAGCATTGGACAACTATCAAGAGAGTGTTTATGTATTTTTGTTGCACAAAATATTATGTTATATGCTACCAAGGTAAGCTTGAAGTTGACAGGGAAGTAGAAGTACATGGCTTTGTCGATACCAGATGGGATGGACATCTAGGTCAATGAAGATTGACTAGTAGATATGTGCTCAAGATGTTCGATGGAGCAATTAGCTGGATGAGTAATCGTCGGCCAGTTGTGGCCTTGTCGACAACAGAAGTTGAATACATGGAAACCATTCATGGAAGCAAAGAAGTAGTATGGTTGCAACGACTGTGTTCAGGGATCGGGTTTGAGCAGAGAGCTATGAAGATAAATTGTGAGAGTCAAAGCACAATATTTCTGGCAAAGAACCTAGCATGCCATTCCAGGACGAAGCATATCAATGTACAATACCATTCCGTAAGAGACATGGTGGAAAGTAACAAGGTGTTGCTAGAGAAAGTAGACACACTGGAAATCACAACAGACTCTTTGACCAAGTTTGTGAGTTTTGTGAAGTTCTCTTGGTGTAGAGAGGCAATGGACATTGTTTCCCTAGGTCTGTGAACAACATTTCAAGTTGTCATGTTTCAACAAATAGGACAATAAGTGGGAGAATGTTAGGTTGTTATATTCTTTGCAGTGAAAGTCGAAGGTCGAAGTGATCAACCGAGAAAATTCAAAGTTGAAGTGATCGACAACAATTCGAGAGGTCATTCGACAAGGGGTCGTCAATAGGTTGAGTAGCAACTGAATGAAGATTGAATGCAGGTCAATTGGTAATCGACTGTAACAGAATCATGAGATTCGTGGGATTTGTAGCCAATGATCTGCATGGATTTATAACTATTTTTGGGTGTCATTCTTTAGGTTTTTACCTACTGTAAAGCCTATAAATATGGCGTGTTATAATACTGAAAAATCTAATCACAAATCATTGAGGTTGTTGATCATATAGATGTAAGTCGATTTGGTTGCAGGGTTGTTCTTGTGTAAAGCAAGAAGATATGATGATGATTGTGTCTTAGGCATAGACCAAGATTAGTCATGTAACCCTTTATTCTGAATGAATAAGACAACAAGAGAGCAAGACACTCAAGAAATGTTGGTTTTTCCATTTTAATTTCCAAGATAAAATATTTATGTACCATGTGACTATTTGTCATTTATATTTCTTGTTTAATTATGTATTTTTTCTTTCCTAGTGAATTTAATGTGGAAGTCTATTTTCTAACACATTAAAGTTATACAAGTTGAGAAATACCACATTGAGGGATATAGAATCCAAAACAAAAAAACAATTATAAATCAATGTTTTACATCCTGAAAAATATAATCTTTTAAAGCCAGAGTTGAAAGAAGAGATTTTCAAGGAAATATAACAATTCTAATACATATTCATCTTTGGATTTAGAATGAGCACTGGATTCTCTAAAACATTTGAAATAATATATAACAATGTGGAAGATGCACCAAATAAGAGTAGAAACTACCACCAACTCATAATGGTTCTTAATGACATAATTATTATAGAAAGTGAAAAAATAAATCACATAAAAAAGAAACTTGAATAAGATACATTAATCTACATTAACAAATTTAATAATATTAATAAAAAAAAAAATTTATATATTTTAATTTTGATTAAAAATTAATATTTTATTTACTTTCTAAAAACTTGACTATGATAATTATGAAATCTAATGCTCTTTTTCTTCACACGTGAAGGTAACGCAATATGCTAATAAACTTAATACAAATTGGTTATTTCATAATACCAAATTATTACTCTATAAAAATAAGTATTGCATGGTGGGATAAATAGATTGCATTGCACTTTAGAAGATATTTGAAAGTTTCTTAGTTATAGACAACCAAACCAAGTATGATAAAAAAAAATTAAAATTGGAGTTGGTATATGTTGTTTTATTTTTTTAATTTGAGTTGATATATGTTGTTTTATTTTTTAACTAGTGTGTATATGTTATTATGAGATGTTATTTTGAGTGTGTATATGTTATTATGAGGATTTTAAAGTAAAAAGTATTATTACTAAGGCATTGAATTTTTTATTTTTTTTTAACTGAGACGGTTATGTTTTATTAATAAAAAGGGTCAGGTTGGGCAGCGCCTAACAATCGGTACATTTTTCGGGTAACCATAAGCACAACATCTCACTCAGGGGATTGTTGCCTTGATCGGTAGATCTGCATTTATACTAATCATACCACTTTGTAGCCGCTTCCTTGTTTAATCCCTTGAGAATGTGGAAAAATTGAGCCGAGAGAAAACCTCTTAGGATTTTCTTCAATCTTGTTAGCTACTTGTTTAGCACCGGATCCTTAAGCTCTTTCTCACTTACTAATGCTTTTATCAGCATTTCCGAGTCTCCAAATACTAAGATTTCACTTGGGTTTTCCTTTCTAGCCATTTGGCAAGCTTTCAATAGCCCGAGAATTTCTGCTTGATTGTTGGTTCTCAGTCCAAGCCCCCAACTGAATTCTTCTTTGATCCCATTCGGAGAGAAGATCACCCCTCCCGCTCCTGACTTCCCTGGGTTGCCTTTGGAGGCTCCATCAAAGAAAATTGTACACTTGCCCTGGGATTTCAACCACTGTTGGAATCTTTCCTCTGAATCTCGAATCTGCCATCTTTCCTTTTGATTTGGGCGTATGTTTGCATGAATTTTGACTTTGCAGGTATAAGCATCCAGCCACGTCCTTTCTTCAATTCGAAGAGAGTTGTCATCTTTGACGAGAAAGTAATTCAAGGTTTCTAAGAGGAGATTCTTTGCGCAGGCAGCCACCTTTGCTGGTGACCATTCAGTATTGTTGAAGATGATTCTGTTCCTGGCGAGCCAGAGCTTCCAGCATACATACTTTGGGGCAGCTATCCACACCCGTTGCCATATTGATTTGCTCATGATGTTGTAAGGGTAGTTTTATTTCCAAGAGGAAAACATGATGTCTACCGAGTTCAGTGGTGGAGGACAAACATTCAGCCCATTCAGAAAAATGTACTAGACCTCCTTCGCAAACTCGCATTCTATAAAAAGGTGATCAGAAGTTTCCAATGCGCTTTTGCAGAGAATACATCGGTGTGGGACTGCTATATTTCTCTTGCACAAGTTATCCCCGGTCAAAAAAAAATTATGCATCAAAGTCCAAAAAAAGAAGTTGATTTTGGGGATGTTGAAGCTGTCCCAAATCTGCTTCCAAAAGGACTACTGGTGAGTTGAATCCTTTCTAGTTTGCATCAGTAGATACCCTTGGCCTGTCGAATACACTCCTGTCTTGCCCCAGCCCCAGGAGTCTTCTTCGTCAATGTGCACCGGGGCAAAATCAAAGATAATATCTATGAGAACATCTAACTATGGTTTTAATTGCTCAGGTATTCTTGGAAAGATCCAGCGCTGCCAGTTCCCATTGCTGTCCCAATCCGAGATGCCTTCAATTTTCCTGATGCCTTTCGCGGATAGCCAACCTCTTAACTCTGATATTTCGTTGACTTCTGCTAGAGGGGAGTGGCCCATAACACTGTCTCTCCAAAGCGTGGTATTTTTACCATTCCCAGGAATTCGGTATAGGTAAGATCTGAAGAATTCAATACCTCTGCTACACAGCTTCCAGGCCAACGTGCCTTTGGGATTTTTCTCCACCATGAAGTGTTTTATCGACTGATTTTTGAGGTATTTAATCTTGAAAATCTGGCTGACTGGGTGATTTGGCTTAGCGTATAGCTGCCATAGTAATTTGCATCCCATGGCTAAATTAGCATGCAGGGGATCTCGAATTTGCAGTCCACCTTCTACAAGAGGCCTTTTCACTGTGTCCCAACTGATCAAATGAAATCTATTATCATTTCCACGTCCTCCTTTCCACAGTAAATTGTGCATAAGGCTGGAAATCTGATCGGAGATTGCTTTTGGGGCCAGCATAAGAGAAGCCTAGTATGTGGGCAGTGTTGTGAGAACTGACTTAATTAACGTGATTTTTCCTCCGGTGGTGAGCCAAAATCCTCCCCACACTGCAGTTTTCTTTTTGAAGTTCACTATTACTTCATCCCACAGCTGGTTTCTGTTAGAGCCCAGCGTTAATGGAAGGCCCAAATATTTAATTTTATCCCAGACAACGTATCCTGCAAAGCCCAGATCGCTTGTTATTTTCTCAATTGTGTGTTGCTATGTGTTCCAACCATACACAGCGCTTTTCCTCTCACTTATTAGAGCTCTCGAGATGCTACATAATTTTTGAAGAATATGTTTGAAGGAATTTTCTATTTTCGGAGAGGCTCCCCCCAGCATTAAAGAATCATTTGCAAACAATGTGTGATTCACTGGATCAATTCCTTTAACAATTCGAATCCCCGGTAAGTTGCCTTCTTGTTTTTCAGAGGATAGCTTCCTGCTCAAGGAGTCTTCCATCAAAATGTAGAGGAATGGGGATAGAGGGCAGCCTTGCCTCAATCCCTTGGTGGCTATGAAGAAATTAGGAGGCCTTCCATTTACCAAATGTGCGATCTAGATCTTTTCTAAACAGGCTTTGATGAGATTGATGAACTCCTGGCTGAATCCAAAGGAAGATAGAACCCTGTACAAAAATGAGTGATTAACTCTATCAAATGCATTGCACATATCCAGTTTGATAAGCATACCTTGTTCTTTTTGGGAGTGGCTGGAATGCAGAGCTTCTTTGACTTGAATTACATTGTCTAGGATGTGTCTTCCCTTCACAAACCCCCCTTGAGCTGGAGAAATTAATTTTTGCAGCAGGGGTTTGATTCTATTCGCCAAGAGCTTAGCAACAATCTTGTAGGAAGCATTGCAAAGCGAGATCGGCCTATATCTTTCAAAGGTTCCTGGATTCGCTTCCTTGGAGATTAAGGCGAGAAAGGTAGAATTTATTCCACCTCCAATCTTTGCTTTCCTCAGAAATCTGTGAATCATTCTAAGGAGATCTGTCTTTATTAGCTCCCAGCATAATCTGTAGAAATGGATTGAAAAGCCATCTGGCCCAGGGGCTTTGTCTGGCTCCATGGACCAGACTATTTTTTATATTTATTCTTTCGTGATGGGGCTCAGCAGATTAGTGTTGTCATCTATGTTAACTGAATTTGGAATATGTGCAAGGAAGTCTGTAATGTCTTCTTCAATCCCCTCCCTTTCGGCACTGAGTAGATTTTGAAAATGTTTCCCAGCAGCTTCCTTTATTTGATCAAATCCTTTGCACACCTGCCTGTTGGAAGTAGTGATTTCTGCTATGTGATTTCACGAAAGGCGAGCCCTATATTGTCTGTGAAAGTATGTGGTGTTTCTATCTCCATCTTTTAACCACAAGCTGCGAGACTTGATTCGCCAGTATTCTTCTTCACTTCTAAAGGAGCTATAAGTGTTCCTTTGGACAGTTTTTTCTTTGTCTAACTTCGTGGGGGAGATTTCTTTTTTCTCCAATTCAAATTGGAGTTCAGCTAGCTGTTGGACAACTTCTTTCCTCTGAATTGTGGGAGTTTTTGAAGCCTTCTTTATCCATTCTTTCAAGGCCATTTTTGTATTTTTCATTTTTTTCTCCCACACAAAGCTTGGGGAGCCTGTAACTTCTTTTTCCCAGGCTGATTGGACTATTTCAAAAAAACCCTCTCTTTCAGCCCAAAGAGGACTGAAACGAAAAGGTAGAGGGCCTAAGTCTTCTTCATCTTTCAAACAGAGAAGGATAGGCTTGTGATCCGAGGTTAATTTTGAAAGAATCTTGGATAAAATGATTTTATTGTCCAACATGATGGAGCTGTTGGTGAGAAATCTGTCCAGCCTAGCTGAGATATGGTTCTCCCCTAATCTATTATTGGTCCAAGTATATTCTCCTTTCACTGGCTTGAAGTCTACTAGATCCCATTGAAGCATGAGATTTTCCACTGAGTTGAGCATTGAGTCCTTGGTGTAGAAACCACCTCTCTTCTCTTTGGGGTCCATAATAATGTTCATATCTCCTCCTATGACAATATTCTTTGGATTGAGAAGTTCTAAATAATCCGTGAGTGTCTTCCAACACTCTCTCTTTTCAACGTAGTGCACCGGAACATGCATGTTAAAAAGAGCTATGGTAAAATTGCTAGTTGTATGGCGCAGCTCGGTGAAGATCCAATGCTGTGTCTCATGGGATCTTTCTAGAGAGAAGGTTTTTTTAGACCAAAATGTGCCTATTCCTCCAGCCGAGCCTCTTGCACTTACTACCTTCCCTGTATCAAATTTCCATGTTGTGCTACTTATATTTAGAAGAAGGTCTCCTTCTATTTTTGTCTCTTGGAGCATGAGTATATCTATGGATTCCATTTTCAATAGGTCTTTAATGGCCTCTGCCTTTGTGGAGTTCCCCAAACCCCTGCAGTTCCAAGAGACCAGCTACATTACTTACTACTTGTTGGGGTAGGTCTGCCTCCCTTGGGCATCCTGGCTCTAGTATTCCTCCCTAGAGTCATTTCTAAGGTGGTTTGACTCCCAAGGGTTTTTTGTCTTTCTGATTCTTCTTCTCTGGTATCCTTGTTTGATTTCCTTCCAGCTCTCTTTGAAGGCCTCTCGAAGGTCTCATCCTCCGATGAGCCAGCATTTTCTACGTTTTTTTTCTTTTTTTTATAATGTCTGCATAAGAAGGAGAGGAAATACTGCTTGGAACCGAACTTGAGGGAGGGATTTCCACTTTACCTGAATCTGGAGAGGCGGTGTTATTCAACTGGGTGAACCCATCCCGATCTGCTTCTGGAGGTTCTGGAGGGGTTTGGAGTGGTTCGAAGGAGTTTTTGTCTTCCTCAATGTTGATGGTTTCCTTGCTTCCTGAGTTTTGGGAGTTTCCGCTATCTTTCCCTACTTTATTCCCTGTCTCTTTGCCTTTGGTTTTATTGTTCTGCCTGTTATTTACTGTTTTCTTTACTTGCTTCCATTGTTCTCCTTTATCTTTCTCTGTTGCCTCCTCATTCTTCTTCTTGCAGTACCTTGCGAAGTGCCCGTACTCGTGGTAGTGTCGGCATTTGAAGGGAAGTTGTTCGTAGTCAAGCTCCTGGATGTGGGTCCAATCTGCAACTGTGAGTTTGATGGCTTCAAGTAAACCAACTTCCAGGTCGACTTCAACACATATTCGGGCACATGAGTATTGATCTTTCCTCACCGCTTGATCTATGTATCTTCCTAGAGCATTGCCAATATACTGCAACGATCTCTGATTCCAGCAGTGGAGGGGAAGATGAGGAAGGCGCACCCACACAAGCACAGCCGTAGGCACATCCTGTGCCGGATCGAAATATGGTGACCATTTATTCAGGTATAGTCCTTGAGGGCCCAAAAAATATGGCTCGTTTCTAAAGATTAGGCTTCTGTCTTCCGCATTATCAAACACAAATACAAAAAACCCTTTGCCGACGAAGTGGCTTTTTATTCCTTCTGAGACCAGTGGGATCCAGTTCCGCTTGACCCAATCTTCAACTGCTTTCGGGGAAGGCCATAGCCCTGTGAACTGGCCAATGAGGCCTCTTTCGGATAAGTTCAACGCAGATCTACAGGTTTCTTCCATAGGCAATTACACCGTGGGGATATTATCCAGCTTTTTCACAAATTTTTGCTGTGAACCAGAAATCGGTCGTTTCCCAGCAGCAGCTAATAGGTTCCTGAATGCTTCGACTTCAGGGCCCGGGGGAGGAGGGGCCTGAGAGCCACCTCCTTGATCCATTGTGACATGAACCTCACACAGGAGGGAGTGGTCTGCCAAACACGGCTAGGGTTTAAAAGGCATTGAATTTTAATTAATGATATTTTTTATAATTAATTATTAAATTATAATATAATAATATATTTCATTTTATTTTATATAAAATTATTATAAATTATATTTGAGGAGGGTTTTATTTGGAAAATGTCAATTATCGATTGGAATTCAACTTCTTAATTTAAAGAAGCAGCCATGTGTATATATCTTAATAAAATTATTTTAAACCATATGATTTTTAAATAAAAAAAATTCAATATACATAAACCTTGATTATGAAAACTTATGTTGAGATATATTTTAATAAAGTTATTTTAAACGATATGATTTTTAAATAAAAAATTCAATAACATAAACTTTAGATTATGAAAACATAGTGTTATTTTTAAATAAAAAATTCAATAACATAAACCTTGGATTATGAAAACATRGTGTTATTTTTAAATAAAAAATTCAATAACATAAACCTTGGATTATGAAAACATAGTGTTCCAWWKTYAAATATGWWAAMTTTTGGAACAWTWACACACTTTTCTAAATAYMTTGKATTWTGTTTTAATWASAKAKTGTKSMRAWGWCAWAWAYRWTAWMTTTTGKWWYAWTTASASACTTKTSKARATGGCATAAACAWTRTATTTTGTYTTAATTAGAGATTGTGGAGATGACATAAATGAAGACCCATCCCATCACCATGTGCAACCATGACACATCATGTCACATGAATGTATTCATATATTTTGGAGGAGGTTAAACTAAGTTAAATTTTTGGGCCAATTCAAGACTTTAATCAAATTTTTAATCATTTAAATTAAAATCAGTTTAAAACAATAAAACAAAATTTATAGTAGAAAAGTTTTATTACTTATGAAATTTAGATCATAGAAAAATTATTGGATAAGTTAGTTTAAAATAATAAAACAAAATTTATAGTAGAAAAGTTTTATCACTTGTGAAATTTAGATCATGAGAAATTCATATTATTGGATAAATTATTTTAGGTGATTATTATTTAAATTTTATGATTTAATTGTTGATGAAATTATAATTTTGGAATGTTTGAATTGCTATTTTGAATAAGTGTTGATTAGTTCTATGAAATGGTTTTTTTTTTTAAACGTTAATTTCTCAAAACTAGAAAATCAAAAGTTAATTATTTAGAGGTGACAATCACCTAGCCATCATAGTAAATTTTAAATATAATTAAGTAAAAGTAAAAAAATAAACATGTAAACTGATGGTTGTGGTTGAAATCACAACCATTGATTTATTGGGACGACTAAAAATATTCCATCAATATTTAATCTTGTCCATACAAAACTGATTAAACACTAAAAACCTATTAAATATACCCATTATCAATAGGTAATAAGTGTACGCCTTTCGACGTAAAAAAACTTATCCCGAAACGCATAAAAAAAAGTCTACTACCTCTTTAAAATTTTAACGAAATTCAACTCATCAAAAATTTTACCAAATTATGAGAAAAACAAAATCGCTCTATAAATTGTGACATAAATGAAGATCCATCACCACGTGCAGCTATGACACGTCATATCTCACGAATAGATTTCGGAAGGTTCGGTCAGTCATCGAAAGGTCGTAGCTGGCTGGCTGGTTTTATGGTCGTCCATCGAAGAAGCTTGTAGAAGACTCGACACCTCTGACTTTGTAGCAACCCCCTCCCATCCAGAAACCCAACTGTTTCTTACGGCTGTATATATACTCATCTCTCCTCCCCAGGAGGTATATACCGTGTGTCACTCCTCTTAGAATTCCGATTCCGATTCCTGTGTATCCATTCATCAATTTCGATTTTGATTCCTGTGTATCCATCCATCAATTCCGATTCCTATTTCTGTATTCTGAGTCTGGTATTCAAGATAAGTTGAGCTTAATTTTCAATGGCCATGGCTGCTAATTCCAATGAGATGGCCCCTAAATTCGATCATCAGTACAGCAATTCTTCCGGCCTTACGTGGGCAGATCAGTGGGATTACAACGAGGAATTTGGGTCTGATGGGTCTGCGAAGAGCAAGAGCAAATTGGGAGATTACAATAAGAAAATGAAATCTGCAGCGAGCACAGGGTTTGAAAAGGCWAAATCTGCTGCAACAATAGGGGCAAAGAAGGCCAAAGCAGGAACTTCTGCTGGCGTGCGTTGGATAAAGATTCGGTACAACAAAAGGAGGAACCATACCTCACAAGACGAACAGGAACACGACCAAAGGAGGAACCATAGCTCACAGGACGAACACGACCAGATCTCTGGCTTCAAATATTCAATCTGATTGAATACCCATTTTATCTGTACATTTGCATTCTTTTTTGTTTGGGTTCATGTATGTTATTTTTTTTTGGCGTTGTATGYTMTTTTAATATRCAATGAGAAATTGTTGGATTCGTAGATAAAAGTGATTAWTTCTGTAAAATCCAARTATTCTGGAAATTTTTCAGCRTACTGAATTCATTTCTGTATTTARAAATGGATTTTGAATAACAAAAAATAATGATTCATGTAAATTTATATYTCCGATGACATTTTTATTTATGRTTCCAATAATTCAAATGTACAACATAAAGATTTTATTTATAATCCCAATAACTCAAATKTAAAACATAAAGATAAACAATTGATTTCACATGTCATAGCATCATGAAGGCCTTCCAAATTTTATTGGGTTAAGCAAGAAAATTGTTGGAATCCTTAATAGAAAAATTCTTAATAACTTCACAATATTTGATATAAAATGACTACCAACACAACAGTCTATCACCAACACCATGATCCAAATCCCTTATGCATATATTAAAGAAAGGATCTGGAGTAGATAACGATGATCACAATAACTGGAGAAGAAAACAAGTTATGCACACAGTGATGAATACTTTGTTCTCGTTCTACAAGATGAGTGTTCTAGCTTGCTATAGAGTGCTCTATCTCCTTGATCTCTCCTTGCCTTCAGATGTGTTTAAGCTATCCTTTTATGAGGTGTTCCCACCCATTATGACTTTCCTTTTTTATATCAAGTGATTCAACATTTTTTTTTGGTTGACTTGCCCGTTATACTTATTTAGTTTATGGCTCAAGAACATTTTGATTTGGCACTATCCTTACAAACATTTATGATATCCTTGTAGGCATTATAATGTCAATCATAGAGTAATAAATTATATATAAATCATTGATATGCATTTATGATATCCTTGTGGGTATTATAATGTTAATTATAGAGTAATACATTATATATAAATCATTGATATGCTTTCATAAAATTTATTTAGGATAGTGACTTAGTTAATAAATTTATAGTTGCTAATAATTTTACACATGGTTTAATTACTTTGAAGATCTTGTCATAGTTTGGGCTTTGTGGCAAGCCATTCTTCCGATTGATTCAATTTTTTTTTTCTTTATTTTGTCATGATAATCTTTCGATAAATTAATTTTCTCTCATTATGCTAATAACTAGGTAGCCAGACATTGAATAGGACGACCTTCCCCTTTTCCCTAAAGGTCTTCATCTCTCATAAAACTTCTTGATATGTAACATTACCATTGTCTAGAGTTGGTCATTTTTTAAGAATAGAGATTACTTCCATAGTCATATGATTTACATCTTTTATTCCCAAGGCCAACAATGAGTTCTTAATAGTAGATAAAGATAAGAGACAACAACACGCTCCAAAAATGGGGATCTTATCAACAATTTCATTTTTAATTGAGACTTGTCTTATTTAATCTGCCTTGCTTGACCATAGTGTTCATCCTTGAATTGAACTTGTAGAGAACTGAATGATGTCTTAGATACTTGAATCTTCTCCCATAAAATCTTGTGAACTTCAATCATTTGATTCCTTCCAAGACTTGGCTTTTTTTATTGTCTCCATTGTGTAGTCAATTCTTCCATCTGTATATCATTTCAACATGTAAGACAAAGTTCAATGTGACCACTTCTTCCCTTAGATAAAGTGTGTATTTTACCACGTTTTATTTTCCCTTCTTGTCCAATGTGCCTTCCTGTTGTTTATGTTTACCAAAAATATTCTTCCAAATAAATATCACCTCCACTTTTCTATTTCGTGAAGGATCATCATCATTTCTTTAGTGTATGTGGATATTCTTCTTTCTTGATCATTCAATTATTAATTGATTTCCTTAGTGCATGTGAACATTCTTCTTTCTTGATAAATGTATTTTTTTT
>JZKD02S0160796.1:9433-23346 GCA_000966675.3 Picea glauca
TGAGTTGCCAGCTGGAAGAAAATCTGTTGGTAGCAAATGGTTGTTTAAGAAGAAGTTTAATGCACAAGGTAAAGTGGAGAAATACAAAGCTCAGTTAGTAGCAAAAGGTTATTCCTAGGTGGAGGGAATTGATTTTGGTGAGATTTTTTCTTCTGTTGCTAAGCTAACTTCTATTAGTTTTCTTTTACCTATTGCTGCTGCTTTTGATCTTGAAGTGGAACAGATGGATGTGAAAACAACATTCCTACATGGGGATCTGGAAGAAGAAATCTACATGAAGCAGCCATAAGGCTTTGTAGTGAAGGGAAAGAAAGAGCTGGTTTGTAAGCTAAAGAAGTCACTATATGGTCTGAAGCAATCACCTACGATGTGGTACCAAAAGTTTGACACATACATCCTTGGATTGAGATTTGTAAGAAGCAGGGCTGATCACTATGTATATTCCAAACAGGTTGGTAATCACTTCATTTATGTAGTGTTGTATGTTGATGACATGGATGTTATCAAGGAGGTGAAATCACAACTATCCTCCAAATTTGACACGAAGGATCTCAATGCTGCTAACTTCATTCTGGGAATGGAGATTAAAAGAGATCGTGCAAACAGGAAACTCTGGTTGAATCAGAAAAAATATGTTGAGACGATATTGTAGAGGTTTAATATGCATGGAAGTAAACCGATCAAGGTTCCGATTCCTATAGGTGTAAAGTTATCTGCAGATCAGTGTCCCAAGACACAGGAAGAAGAAGAGGACATGTCCCATGTTCCGTATGCCAATGCAGTTGGCAGTTTGATGTATGCAATGGTCTGTACTAGACTGGACATGCAGTGGGAGTTTTGAGCAAGTATATGTCAAAACCAGGGAAGGAGCATTAGACATCAGTAAAGAGGGTCTTCAGGTATCTTCGTGGCACTACGAGTTATGGATTATGCTACCAAGGAAGACCAAGATTAGACAGAGTGCTGGATATACATGGCTTTGTTGATGCAGACTGGGATGGAGATCTGGGTTGCAGAAGATCTACAAGTGGGTATGTGTTTAACCTATTTGGAGGAGCAATCAGTTGGATGAGGAAAAGACAGGCTATAGTGGCACTCTCAACTACAGAAGCTGAATACATGGCAGCCACTCATGCAAGCAATGAAACAATATGGTTACAAAGATTTTGTTCAGGTATTGGGTTGGTACAACAAGCAATGAGATTAGATTGTGTCAGTCAGAGTGCAATCTTCCTGGGAAAGAAACCCAGCTTACCATTCGAAGACAAAGCATATTGATGTAAAATATCACTTTGTGAAGGACATGGTTGAGGAAAAGAAGGTGTTGCTGGAAAAGGTTGACAATTTGAAGAATGTTGCATATTCATTGACAAAGTCTGTGAGCACAGAAAAGTTCTCCTGTTGTAGAGTAACAATGGGCATTGCTTCCCTGGATTGTTGACTATAGAATCCCCTGGATCCCTGGCTGCAAAGAAAACAACAAGGGGGAGAATGTTGGGTATGTGTTATATTCTTTGCATGTGTGTGTTTGGGTGCGTCAGATATGACAACTGCGTCTGACGATCCCTCGTACTAGTGCTTTGTTTGTGCCGTGTGCGCCAGGCGCTTTCCTAGGGGGGTCCCAGGGTTGGCAGGTATGCCCCCCCTGGTTACGCACAACGTTTGACAACGAGCGGTAGCTCGGGGCCGACGGGGTTCGGGGCAACACCCTTAAATTTCTTTTTGGGCGGTTTTTGCTATTTTTAGCGGTTTTGTAAATTAATCCCGGATTAAGGGATTAAGGTTTTGGTATCTACGGAATACCTAAAAACATTGTATATATATTGTATGGTGAATGGTGAAATTCGATATAATGAATATAAGAAAGGTTTTCCCGGTTGAGGGTTTCCGGTATAAAATCTCTGTGTACTTTGTGTATGAGCCATTGATTAATTTCTGTCTTGCTTAAGAATCTATATGCATTGCTTTACTTCACAGGTTTAAAACTTACAGGCACCTCACCACTAAGCCCTAACCCCCCTAGCTGATGTCATGCCTCTAGGAGTGACATTTTGCCTCTCCTAGGAAAAAATTTTGGCATGTGGGGGTCATGCTATGTCGTCCAAGTCAATCTCAAGGCCTTCCAAGTTTGATCTTTCTCATTTGGCATGCAGGCCCTTGACATCCATCCTGTGGGCTTGTAGCTCCATGGAAGCCCAAGCTAGGCTTGTTCTCCCAAAACTGTCCACCAACTAGGTCCTGCAAAGACAAATGAGCACACCCTCCAAGGATACCAAGTCATAACATCATGATAAATGAATCCAATCAATAAATGAGCCATCTAAGCATGTGCATCAAATATCACTATATCAAACAATTAATTGCTCAAAGCCACTATGCGACTTGTCAAGCTTGAATATGGGAGGGTTTGAGAGGTGTCCTATTGGGTAGATCTTTCCCTTAGTCAAGGAGAGTTTCCAAGAGATCCCTCTCTAATCCATGTAAAGTTGATGAAGTGGTTGGGGTAAAGACTCAATGGGCATAGGGATCATGACATACAAGGGGTTGTAGTGTCTCATTCATGGGTGCCTTTGTAGAGGATGTGCGGTACCTTCGTCTGCAATGCATTTTTTCCAAGCCCATCAATTTCCTTTTATCTTTCTTTCTTTGTATTTTCTTTCAATATAACATAAGGAGAGATTGAAGGTCAATGCCTTGGCGTGGTGACCAGATGATGGCAATGTCACCCACAAACACCTAGTGGAAATGAGAAGGTTGGCTCGTGATGAGACCCCCTTTCTCCCAGCCATGTAACTGAGAGCCATTACCCTGGTTTGGTGACCAGATGATGGCTATGCCATATCACTAGATATTCATGGACGTGATAGGTCGGCTCATGATGAGACCTCCCATCCTTCAACTAACCTTTTAAGCATTCTTTATTATATTGTGGGTCCCCTTTACTCAAAGATAAGTGTTTCACTACTTTCTTGGGTGATCCTTGGGCGAAGCATCTGGAAGGTTTATACACGGATTTTAACTTTTACCCAACATGAACCCCTTTGGGCCTTCAACTCCTTCTTCCCATAGAATGAGGGACAACACCTTCTTGGGTCAATACACCCTAAAATCCAAAGAAATAAGGAAAACGAGGGGAATACTGATGGGAAGTGATAAGTATGGTTGGAAATGGTACGTTGACTCTTTAAGGGAGTTCCTAGTAACAAACCTATCCCCAAGGAAGACCACTTACTAGGGCAGAGTGCCAACCACCAAGGTGAAGCATGGAAACATACATAATGTCCAAGCATATATCATGAAATTTAGAGCAATCTAAGATACAACATACTCATGGATTAAATATTGAAATGATGCTCACCATAATACTGACTTGTACCTCATGGAGCAAGGCCCACTGCCTTTCGAAATCCAGCTGATGTGGTGGATGCCATCTGGAAATTTGTGACCATCTGTGGTGGTGAGAGGGGTTTCCATTTGTGCAAAATGGTACTACTGGTCATGTAGTCTCTTTGCACTCCATATCTGCAACCTGAGGGCATCGAGACATAATCTTCTTAGTTATCCACAAAATGGGGATAACATGTCCATTATACATCGCTTCGATGACTTATAATGTTCTAAGTTTTTTAACTACTTCCTCCAAAGTTGGAGTATGTACTAATGGTTAAGACTTAGTGTGCTATGTCTGATTCTAGTGTCAAATGTATATTGCCATTCTAATCATTAGTCTAGAGTCTGATGGATAAGCATTAGGTCATTGTAGGTTTTTAAAATTGTTTTAATAAAACACAAAATTTGCTGTAAAATGAGATTTTACCTTGTAAATTCATGTAAATATTAAAAAAATGGTATTAGGAGGTGTTTAACACCTTGACGATATCGTTTTCTAACCCAGAATACCCCTTTTACCCTTGTACTCCTTTTTCGAGTGAAATAATTGACTTTTACTCATAAAAAAATCAATTATTTCCTAAAAAAGGTGAATAAATTGGCTCTCTATTTTTAAGGAAACATGTCTGGGACATGTTTTTGATTTGTCTTTAGTTCACTTAGCCTCACTTGTTGTTAGTGGAAGTTGATGGCTAGTAAGAGGGAGTTAAGTGATGAGTTAAGTGAAGAGGGTGAACATCCCAATGAGAGGTGTACCCTCTCTCTTGGGAGGGGGCACACTCTCCTTGAGGGCAGCAATCCCAAGGAGAGGTGCACCTACTCCAAGAGAGGTGGCGCCCTCCACCTCTCTCCATATTTGACTTGTGGCAGCCTACCTCGAGATTGCTTGAGTGGTGGCATCTTCACATCATGACCTGTGGCTCGTCCCACTTGGGAAAGTGCGCCCCCCTCCTTGGGAAATGTGCCCCATTTTCTATTTAAGCCAAGCAAACCCTCTCCTTTTTGGTTAACGAGAGTTTGGGCTGAGCTTGCTATTGTAAAAAAATTGTTGGAATAAAGAAAAGGCTTTGGAGGTCAAGAAGGTGGTGTGCATCATTTATGTGGATGTTGGATGTCTTGTGCTTATTATATAAGGTAATCTTAACCTAGTTTTTTGCATGTAATTTTGTTGATTTGGCCTTTGAAGGGGTGTTGTTACCCAATAGGATAGGATCTATTAAGTTGGTTTAATTTTTATATCTTATTGTTTTCCTATACTAGAGATATTTGATTTGCATGTATATTTCAATTAATTAACATGCTATCCAAGTCTCTTTTGTATGAAGCACCATATTTAACGCTTTTTGTGCAAGTTTATTAAGTTTTACAGGTCATCATGCTTGGAGAGGTGGCTAGACTAGCCTAGCGTATCCTTCCATGAACTCCAAGCTTCTTGAGAATGTAGTCCCTAAACGTTTCACTGGAAGATCCTATAGCCCAAAGGAAGCTGAATCTTCAAGCTTCTCTCTCTTTTTCATAAAATTAAAGTTTTTTTGGTTATTTTCCTTGCATGCAAATAGATCTAATTTCTAAATATAATTTTCAAATAGATCTTTACTTTTTCATGCATGTATGCATAGATCTAGATTGCACTTTCAATTTTGCTATCATTCTAGATAGATCTAGCATAGAAATTTATTTTTTAAGCAAGTTTAATAGCTAAATATTAAGAGCTAAAAGGTAGATTCATTATTAGAGATTTAATTTGTATATTTGGAAAATCTTAGTGTCCATTTATTTGTTTTTCTAAAATGCAAACAAAATCCACTAAAAAAGTTGGCTTTTTGCTTGATTTCTTGCTCATTTTTTGTTAACCTCTGTTTAACTTTCACTTGGTAATTTTTGTCTTAAGACTAACAAATTTTGCAGGCTGTCCCAAAAGCATTTTGGGAAACTTTCCATAAATTTATCTTGTTGCTTTTGCAGATTTTACGAACAACTAGGAGAAAGTGTTGCCCAATTTTGCACATCCAAGGCATCCAAGACCTCCCAGAGCGCCTCTCCTTCATCCTTTTCATTTCTTCTAATTAATTTGTAAGTTTGACTGGTCCTTGGATTATAAACAAACCAACAAACCTTCCCTTCTAAGATTGTAGCTTGAAAGAGTTAGTGGGATAACCCACTAGCCCCCTCATCCCCCCTACCCTGGGGGGATTGTCTCATTTTTGCATTCATTTTGCATGTGTCCAATTTTGCTAACTAAGAAAAGATAAAATAAATCTAAAACAAACCAAGATAAACACAACAAAACATTTACTTTCTGCTTTAGATTAATTATCTTAATTTTCATTTTTCAAGTTCATTTCAAGTTATTTCAATTTTGCAAAGTAACAAGCCTTCCCCTTCAAGGCCTTAGTATGCTCTTAGCCTCACAAGCATTTTCTCGATCTTGGCATGATTCAAAAAGAGACTTTATTTGTGCAGAGTAGTCTAATTAGGGAAAACCTTTTTCCATTATTGCTCAATATGGGATCCATACCAACAAATTGCTTCTGAGTTCAGGGGGATACTTTGAGATTCGTTCTCTCCCCGTTAGAAGTCCTTACAGTTTCACTTGTACCCATTTGAGGGATAATAGTTAAAATACAACACATGATAGATTAGATCTTTCATTTCTCGCTTACAATCTCTTGCAATTGTGAGTGGATCAACACTATCGATCCATCTCACTCAATTTACTTAAATCCAAGTGAAACCCCTTAACTATTAAAACTTACCAAGAGAAGCTCACAACATTTATCTTGCAACAATACGCACTTTCCTTTTGGCATTGGTCTCTAAACGATATTTTCATTTTCTTACTATCATTTGCTTCGAAGTATTTCATTTGCTTAATATCATTCACATAAGCAATCTTTGGATGTGTAACTATATGATGCTTAGAATAATGTTTCTTGCTTTTGTTTCATTTAACTCCTAGATTAATTGTAATTAGTGTAATCAACCTTATTATTTTATTAGGGACTACCCCCCTTGGCTACACTAGGAGTTGGCCTAGACAGAGGAGTCGAGTTATCATGTGACAATGACTCGACTTGAGACTTGCCCCTTAGGCCGCACCTAGTGGATTGAAGATTTATTCCACATGACCTGAGGTGCGGATTAGGCGATGAGAAGGCCAAATATGAAACATCTTTTGCTTTCAAAAAATTGACATCTAGTGGACATGGTCTTTCTCAGCAAAATACTCTCGGAGGTGGGTTGTATGTTTCAACATCTTGATGCTCACAACAAATTGCATCCTTTGAGCATTCAACTTTTTCTTGCGTGCCACAAAATTCTATGCCTTTGTGCTTGACCTTAGGTTTCACTAAAGTGGGGTTTACAATCCCTTGGCTTCTCTTGCCTAGTGCTTGGCCATTGTAGCCCATTTATCACATTAGCTTGGAACCTATGCCGTTGGTATGCTTTTGAAAATTACCAAAGGGATCTTACAAAATAGATTGAGAACAATCATTGGAGGGTGAGCGCTTACCATGCTGTGTCGTTCATGGTATTTGCTTCTATAATATAAGTGGAAGGTGCTTACACTTCCTTGGTATTTTAGACAATGACTTATGACGTGGCCAATTCCTCCTTTGCCATTTCTTAACATCGAAGAGTCATTATCTGAGTGATCCTTTGTTCTTATTGATCATCTTACTGTATTACTTTCTCTACCAATTGCAAGAGTTGAACTTAGCTATTGTTTCAATATGCCATAATAGTGGTGAGAGTTATGGCATTTGACTAACAATTCCAATATGCAACAATTTTTGAACAACATTAAGGTCCTCCTTTAGATCAACTATGTCTTGTCAAACCTCTGTATTTTCTCCTTCAAGTGTCAATTTCTCTACTTGAATATGCACATTGATGGCTTTTAGGTATTCCAACCTCTCTTTTAGTGCTTTGCACATATTGAGTCTTTCTTTTTCCTCAAAGCATTGACAACTTCTTCAAGGTCACGAATTCAACTACTCTCATAGCATATGATCTATAAACAATAGGCCTATGGCTTGTTTGTTTCATGAACACAGATTTTCTATGCACAATTAAAAATTTGATGTACCTACACTTCACTCTAGGGAGGTGATCCTGGTGACCCTAAGGGGATTGAGATGGAGATGGAGATGGATGGAAGTGAAGCCCCAATAGGTCAAGTCTAAGTGGGATGAAATGTGGGAAAATGTTCCTTGTAAGTTAAGTAATCGTTTCCCCACATGTATAGTGTTGATATTATGGTAGTTGCGGGAGGTATTAAACTCCATTGTGACCTTTGACAATATTAGAATGTTTCGGAAGATGAAAATAATTGATTATAACCCTAGAAGAGATGTCGGCTAAAGGAGATAATTAATATGGATTAATTAGTACCCAGAGTGAGAAGTCGACCCTGACATTCTGAAAGAGGCAGTATAAATATAGGGTGCCAGTCTTCACTTTACACACAACTCTCAGAATCACAGAGATACACTTGTGCGCACTGCAGTTGGGCAGTCTTGTGTGCAAGTCCTAGAGAAGGTGTTGCCGCCTGTTTTGAAGTCTATAGTTTCGGTCTTTCTGGGTTGGACTCTCTGATCAACTTTGGTTACTTCTTGCTTGGTGCATTAGCCTTGCTTGGCTGTTGATTTGCTACCAGGATTCTTCTCTTTGTCAAGGTCAAGGTGCTCGGGGGTAGCTTAGGCCTATGGTTGGGTGACAATAGTAATATTGTCTATGGTTAAAAGAACACATTCTAACAGGTTATGGGTCCACACCTCCTTCATTTAGTCTAACCGCTGGAAGGAAGCATAGCCATAAGGATACTAAGCTCGTTGAAGAACTGCACTAGGGTTTTTCTAGCAGGAGCAGTTACCAAAGCACTGTCGCTAAGGTTACTAGCAGGTGCAGTTGCAGAATCCCTAAAACCCTGATCCAACACCTTATGATGGAACATCTCGCTCAAGAAGAAGGTATTCAAGTGTGCCTTAGTCCAGCGTATCTCTTGGCACTCTCAGAGGGCGGAAACGTCAAGGTTCAAATTTTGGGTCAAAGCTTAACTAGTCATCAGTCAAACGAAGTCATGAATGAAAAGACTAGTCCTCTACACTACTCAGCACTCATAGGAATGCTTGAAGATGACATGTGGATAATTGACAGTGGAGCTTCTAGGCATATGATGGGATATCAAGCCAGACTCTCCAATCTAAATGAAAAGAAGACATTGTACAAGGTAGAGCTTGGAGACAAAAGCACTTATCTAGTCGAAGGAATTGGACAAGCCTCCATCAAGTTGAAAACAAGTAACAATGTTCATTTGAGCAATGTCTTATATGTACCTGGTTTAGAAAAGAATCTGGTATCCATATCTTGCCTAGAAGATAAGGGAAACAAAATAGCTTTCGTAGATGGAAAAGTGTTATCTTGGCATAAAGACTCCAGCTTAGAGAATGCTAGGGTTATTGGAACCTGTGAAGTAAATCTATACAGACTACTAGAACAAAATGATGAATCTCTTGTAAATGATGAAGTCAATCCCAATGAACTTTGGCATAGAAGGTACACTCATATTAACTATCAAGCATTACCTTTTCTCAAAAACATGGTTGAAGGAATACCAGAATTACAGTCTACACATGAAGGAATTTGCAAAGGATGTGCTCTTGGAAAGAACATCAAGAAACCATTCCCAAACAACAACAATAGATCTAAGGAGACTATATCTAATACATTTAGATGTTTGCAGTCTGATGCCAGCCAAATATCTAGGAGGTTCTCTTTACTACATAATCTTCATAGATGATTACTCAAGAAAGACTTGGTTATATCTGTTTAAGACAAAGGATGAAGTATTCAACAAGTTTCAAGAATTCAAAGCAGGGATAGAGAACCTCACAAACAAGAAAATCAAGACCTTGAGAACATATAATGGAGGAGAATACACATCCAAGGAATTCGTTGCCTTTTGCAAATCGATAGGGATTAGGAGGGAGCTGACTGTTCCTCATAATCCTCAACAAAATGGTGTAGTAGAAAGGAATAACATATCTATTGAAGAAACTGTGAAGGCATTACTAAACGATCAAGCCTTATCTATGTTTTTATGGGGAGAAGCAGCCCTGACAACAATATATGTTCAGAATAGAAGTTATCACTTCATATTGAGGGATATGACTCCAGAAGAAGCCTTCTCAGGAAATAAACCTAATGTGGAAAACTTAAGAATATTTGGATGCCCTGTTTACTTTCACATTCCCAAGGACAAAAGAAATAAATTAGAACCCTCAGGAAAGAAGGGCATATTCATGGGATATAGTGAATCATCCAAAGCCTATAGAATCTATATCCCAAAACAACACAACAGAGACGTGACCTTCAATGAAAAGATGGCTTTCAATAAATCCATAGAAGAAACTATAGAAGAAGAAGAGTATGACGAGCCTATTGAAGAAGGCACATGTCTTCCAGAAAGTCAAAATGAAGAAAAATAACAACTTGATCATCCGATGCAACCATGTGAGACCATTGATTCAGACACTGTACCCAAGATCAAGAAACGACCAGCTTGGCTTGAAGCTACCCTACAAGAAGCAGAAAGACTTAAGGCCCCAAGTGGGATCTTCAGAAAAAGTAAGAAGCCGAAAAGATTCTCCAGTTATGCAACATTTATGACAAAGCTTCTAGACGAAGAACCTACCATATTTGAAGAGGCAGTTCAGAAGAAACAATGGAAAGAAAACATGATAGAAGAACACCAACCCATCATGAAAAATGATGTATGGGAAATTGTGCCTAGACCTAAAGAAAAATTAGTAGTAACTTCAAAATGGGTCTATAAGATCAAACATGCAGCAGATGGAAGCGTGGACAAATATAAAGAAAGGTTCGAAGCTAGAGAGTTCTCCCAGAAGGAGGGAGAAGACTATGACGAAACATTCGCTCCTGTTTCCAGAGATACTTCCATTAGAGCTATCATGTCCCTTGCCGCTTTCATGGGATGGAGTTTACATCAGATGGATGTAAAGACAACTTTCCTCAATGGAGCAATCGAAGAAGAAGTATACATTGAACAACCTCAAGGGTTTGAAGTACATTCCAGAGACACTCATGTTTTCAGAATAAAGAAAGCTTTATATGGACTCAAGAAAGCTCCAAGAGCTTGGTATGCCAGAATAGACAACTACTTAATGAGACTTGGTTTCTCCAAAATTCATGCAGATCCAAATCTTTACTACAAGGTCATGAACAATGCACCTGCGATTCTACTCCTATATGTTGACGATCTATTCCTAACAGGTGAAGAGTCTCTCATCATCTAGTGCAAAAAGGAACTAGCTTCTAAGTTTGATATGAAAGATCTTGGTCTCATGCATTATTACTTGGGACTAGAAGTATGGAAGAAGCATGGTGAAGTATTCCTTGGACAAGGAAATTATGCAATAAAGATTCTTCAGAAGTTTGGAATGATGGATTGCAAATCCATGGACACTCCTATGACCACAGATATAAGAAAAGTAAAAGATTCATATTCTGATGTCGTAGATCCGTCTCTATATCGACAATTGATTGGGTTATTGATGTATTTGGTAAATACTCGATCAAACATTTGCTTTGCCGTGAACACACTAAGCCAGTTCCAGGTGGAACCTAGACATGAGCATTGGAAAACTGCAAAACATGTTCTAAGATATATCTGTGGGACACTAAACTATGGTTTAATATATACAACATCTACTGATATACAACTTCATGGATTCATAGATTAATATTGGGTAGGAAGTGTAGAAGATAGGAGTACTTCAGGGATGTGTTTAAGCTTGGGCTCCACTATGATATCTTGGGGCAATAGGAAACAAAAGTCTGTCACACTCAGAACAACATAAGCAGAATATATCACATCATGTGAAGCATGTACATAAGTAATATGGCTGAGAAAGCTAATTTCCAGATTATTTGATCAGGTTCCAGATTCTACCATAATACACTGTGACAATCAGAGTTGTATAAGGTTATCAGAACACCCATTGTTTCATGAACGGTCGAAACACATTGAGATCAAATACTACTTTATTCGAGATAAAGACCAGGAAGGGCTCCAATATATCCCCACATATGAGCAGACAACATATATCCTAACAAAGCCTCTGTCTAGAATAAAGTTTGCATATTTCCAAGAGAGATTGGGGATTGCGGAAATAACTCCCTTAGTTGAAAGGGAAGAGACTCTCTAGGTTGGGAGGGAGCACTTACATATCATTGATTTGAGGACAGTTATTTTCAAGTTTGAAAAATGGTCTAGCTTGGGTAGTACCCTTCCAGTTTGGAAAGTGGTTTGATATTTCTGACGGACAAACATTTTTCAGTTCGGAAAATGGTCCAGATCGAACAATCATTTTCGTAATGAAAATGGTTTGATGGATTGTTGATGTACCATAGACACCGATTTCCCTTGTGGCTAACAAGGGGAATGGTCTAGGATAGTATCTCTTCTTGATGGTCACTCTCAGTAGTGGTCAAGATGACCGTTCCACCTCGCCGGATAGTCATTCTTTCGAAGCTCAGATTTGTGAGAAATTTCGAAGAATGGTTCGTTTTGGAGGTTGGTGCAGGACAATCATTTCCTTAGGAAATGGTTCGGAGAGTCATTCCCTAGGGCAAATTCATTCTCTCCAGGTTTCACTTTGTTTAGTGCCAGAGGAATGGCCCAAATAGGTGAATGGTCCAGGTTCAACAATTAGGGACATGCATTCCCTAGGGTAGACTCATTCTCTCTAGGTTGCACTTTGTTTAGTGCCAGAGGAATGGCCCGGATAGGGAATGGTCCAGGCTCAAAAATCTCAGAAATCAGGACAATTATTCTTCATTGCTTGAGAAGAATAGTTTAGATAACCCATCATTGATGTTCTACTCTGAAGGTAGATGCTCTTCTAGATCTCACATATGTGAGTGGAAGAATGGCCTAGATGACCCAATTTATATCATAACGTTGTTTCTGTGAAGGTTGATATCAGTTGATATGATTACTATGAAAATTGTATATCTCCAGATAGTAGAGGTATGCTACTGTGGTGGATATGTTCCATTGTTTGTGACTATGTGTCATGGATTGAGTAGTTGTGTACTACTATGGATAAACACAATTGTGTTTTGTCAGTTGACATTGTACCAGGTGTCATGGAGATTATCCAGTTGGATAATAATGACGGTGCTCGTGATTTGATTATCCTGTGTGGCTATAATAATACTACCAGTTGAATGGTTTGTTTGTGCTCAAGACCATTATCAGTTATACCTCCCTAGCTAGGAGGGAGTGTTGATATTATGGTAGCTGCGGGAGGTATTAACCTCTATTGTGACCTTTGACAAGATTAGAATGTTCCGAAAGCAAGAAAGGAATTGATTATAACCCTAGAAGAGATGTCGGCTAAAGGAGGTAATTAATATGGATTAATTAGTACCCAGAGTGAGAAGTTGGCCCCGACAGTCTGGCAGAGGCAGCATAAATGCATGGCGCCAATATTCACTTTACACACAACTCTCAGAATTGCAGAGATACACTTGTGCGCACTGTAGTTAGGCAGTCTTGTGTGCAAGTCCTAGAGAAGGCGCCTCCTATTCTGAAGTCTATAGTTTTGGTCTTTCTGGGTTGGACTCTTTGATCAACTTTGGTTACTTATTTTTTGGTGCATTAGCCTTGCTTGGCTATTGATTTGCTATCAAGATTCTTCTCTTTGTCAAGGTCAAGGTGCTCGGGGGTGGCTTAGGACTATGGTTGGGTGACAATAGTGATATTATCTATAGTTAAACGAGCACATTCTAACATATAGTACTTCTCCGGATGATTGTACCTACCCGAGACAGAAGAAAATACACTGTTCAATGATATATTTTATTTGGATCAGAAAGTTAAGCTTCCTGTCCTAATTTGCAACAATAAATAATATTTTATATCAGCGAATAAAACATCTAAATCAACATGCAAAGATCTAAACTAGTTAAGTAAATCAACATCAAGATTAGCAATGAATATAGGCTAAAAGATGGCACTTAAGAAGCTAGATAAGATGGTTGTTGTAAACATGTGTTTTCTATAGAAAATTGAAGCCTTATGGTTGTATCATTCAGTGGCATGCAACAACAAAATCAACCATGAAAAAATGCCAAGATCTAGACCAAAAGATGTGCCCTAGTTAATAGACTAGGTGAGTGAAGTTAGAGAGTTAGTCTAGGGTTAGTTTAGGAGTTGTGAGAGTGTTAGTAGCTATGGTTATGCAACCCTAATGGCTGCAGATTAAATTTTTCAACAACAATTAGAGTAGTGGGAGAGAGGGGATGTTAAGAACCAAACATCAATATAGCATATAAAAACCTCAGGAAAAGTACTCAACGCCTTGAAAAAGAGATAATATCAGATAATAAGCCTCTTCGAGGGGGAAAACTCCTTTTACCCCACTTAAATGTTCAAGTACAAGATGATTCCAAATGAAAATGTCTCCTTGGTATATATAGGAGACTAGGAGGTA
>JZKD02S0160807.1:0-12324 GCA_000966675.3 Picea glauca
AAAACAACCAAACAATGGTTGCCTTTAATTATACCTTGGTTGGTCCTCTTCCTAGTCCTCTGCTCCTCCTTTGTTGCCCAATCTCTACATGTAAAAATTGTCCCTATTCTGCATATGAATTCCATCTTCTTCCTTGCTTGCTTAACTCACACTCTTCTCAAGGATGATTGTACCTCGACCCATTCTCTCCAATAACTATGGGATGTGACCACTCACACCCACCCTCTTACATGAGTTTAATGATTGGCCTCTCATACACTCAATCAACAAATAGAAGGTTATACACAAAGATAATAATTTCAGGAAAGTGATTTGGATTAATATCCATGAATAATTCCCCCTTGGACCCCTCTCTCTTGTGGAATCATAGACCCCCATTGTTCTTCATCTCTTTCATATTGCATCAAATGATTATTACTTTTATTAATTATTTCAATGTTCATAATATGCAAATCGGCCCTCGGCCAGATTAAATCATTATGGGCCCTTTGCCCCAACACATCGTCTCACTAGCGTAATTTACCTTTATACAATTACATTATAATTCACGGGGATTAGAGCTAGGGATGTTACAACCATGATACCACCAAGGAATTGTTTTGCAGTTCCCTTTCCTAGCTCAACCTCTTGAGGTTTTTCATATGCATCCCTAACATCAAACTCATGGCCTCTTATCCTAGGATCGATACCCCTTTTCTTCCCCAGACCTATCCTAGCTTCTTACCCCCTTATTTCCCATGAGTCTCATGCATGTAATCTCTTGAGGAAGTTTCTCGACCTATCCTCCCTTTTCTTGTGTCAGAAGGACTTATGGGGTTAATCTAGAAAAATGAGGTGGAAGTATTGTCCCCTCCATTAGATCTCCACACATGTATTAATTAAGGGAGGATGGTTGTTTAACTACCAAACCCTTCCCATTAACTGATTTTTTCTTCATCTACAAACTAGAGGAACTATGCTTATTTCCTCTATACCATTCATCAAGGTGGTTTGGGATGCTCACTACACATGAATCCTCGCTTCATGTTTCCTCACTCTTTTCCTCTAATGGTATCATGGCTGGTACTTTTAATGCTTCACCCCATAGTTAGTTGTTGGAATTTACAACTTAACAATAATGCATTTACATTGTTTGCATACCATGGCATGAAAATCATTAAACATGATTAATTACAAGTTGGGGGAAACAAGGGTGTTACAAAGTTCTGGTGCATACAACACAACCACAAGTCATCAACTCCAACCAACGATAATAGAACAATCTAACGACAATTGGGTGACTACTCCACTACTGGAAGCAATGTTCCTCCTCTCACTCATCAATGCAATTTTGGAATCAACACACTGAGCAGATTGCTTTCCTCCAACACAAATTATTGCACCTTCACACTCAACGGATTTTAAGACCAAAAATTAAACAATTCGTACTTCGCACACATAGTAAACACTCCACTCAATAGTAACAACAAAAAAACAATCCACTCTCCTACGCTAAATCCTAATGAGGATTAGAACTCACATCTCTCTTTGAGCCCTCTAGTGAGGGAGTTAAGCCTAGTCCTTTTGTAATACCATGAAAGAAAATGAGAGAGTAGACATGAATTCTTTTCACACAAAACTAAACTAAGTATATCATATTCAATAAACAATGTTACATATAAATACATCACACTTTGGATTAAGATAGGCAAGCTATCTTAACCATACTAACAACTAGTTGAGAAAATATCTCAACCACTAAAATCTACAATTTCAATTATTTTTCTAAATTTTTAAATAGATTTTGGATGAAACCAATCCAAAAAAATTTAAAAAAATGTGTAAACTAAATACATATGACAAATGAAAAAAGGAAAAAGGTTTTAACTATCAATGCAATGTTTAAACTAGTAAACACAATTTTTTAAGGCTTTATGCCACTTAGATAACGTTGAACCATAACCTGTAACTCTACAAGAGACCATTAAAACTCAAATTTCGACCATTCTGGGTTGAATTTTGATTTGTGAATTCACCACTCTACTTCGTCAACCTTGTTAAATTGTCCAGAGTCATTCAAACTCATATTTTATCCACAGATCTAGGGATTTCTCTCTAAATTCTTCGTTTTTCCCCAAATCGGTCACAGATAAAATTTGCAATAACGAATTTCACCAATTCGATCTGGTTCGACCCCATACAAGCCTAGTGTTTGAATGAGAAGCTCTCATACCATAATATAACGTACCCAACGCCCAATTGAGTAACATTACGTGCGAAAACTCATAAAATTATAAAATTTACAACTAATCAAAATCATGTAGCTTACCAACTATAGATCACACACAAATATGATCATTTGACTGATACCACAGTTCTAAATGCATCTAGGAGCAAATATTAAACATGGATACAATTGTTCAAGCAAACAACAAATACACAACATTCATATAAACCATTTACACAGTGGAATTAACATAAGAATGAAACATAAACACTTATCTATTAATGATTAACTAATTGGATGCAAACAAAGAATGAAGCTCCCAACCATAGGCACTATTGATCATTTTCTCTCATCAACATTCCACCCCCGATATGAGTCTATGAGTCCACAAAGAGATATGACCCACTCGTTGTCCACTCTCCACATCGAGCAGCCCCAAAGCTAGGTTCTATTCTCACAGCAATTCCAAACCTCCAGCTCCCTATTTTCCCCACAACTTGCACTACTCGAGGAATGTACCCCCTTCATTGCTCACAGTCCATCGGGTTGTACCATTCGTTTATCAAGGTCCTTAGTGCACTTGGTTGGCCAAGAATCACTCAACTAGGAACTCTAGGAACTGTCAATTGTTTCATATTTTCTTGCAACAACCTTCACAAGGCTCTGAGTCATTTTCTCCACAAAAAATCGCACCACGGGCTCACAACCCGATTTATAGGCACACATTCCTCTTTCTTAGCATAAAAACACAACCAAACAATGGTTGCCTTAAATTATACCTTGGTTGGTCCTCTTCCCAATCCTCTGCTCCTCCTTTGTTGCCCAAACTCTACATGTAAAAATTGTCCCTATTCTGCATACGAATTCCATCTTCTTCCTTGCTTGCTTAACTCACACTCTTCTCAAGGATGATTGTACCTCGACCCATTCTCTCCAATAACTATGGGATGTGACCACTCACACCCACCCTCTTACATGAGTTTAATGATTGGTCTTTCATACACTCAATCAACAAATAGAAGGTTATACACAAAGATAATAATTTCAGGAAAGTGAGTTGGATTAATACCCATGAATAATTCCCCCTTAGACCCCTCTCTCTTATGGAATCATAGACCCCCATTGTTCTTCATCTCTTTTGTATTGCATCAAATGATTATTACTTTTATTAATTATTTCAATGTTCATAATATGCAAATCGTCCCTCGGCCACATTAAATCATTATGGGCCCCTCGCCCCAACACATTGTCTCACTAGCGTAATTTACCTTTATACAATTACGTTATAATTCATGGGGATTAGAACTAGGGATGTTACAACCATGACACCACCAAGGAATTATTTTTCATTTCCCTTTCCTAGCTCAACCTCTTGAGGTTTTTCATATGCATCCCTAACATCAAGCTCATGGCCTCTCATCCTAAGATCGATACCCCTTTTCTTCCCCAGACCTATCCTAGCTTCTTACCCCCTTGTTTCCCGTGAGTCTCATGCATGTAATCTCTCAAGGAAGGTTCTTGACCTGTCCTCCCTTTTCTTGTGTCAGAATGACTCGTGGGGTTAATCTAGAAAAACGAGGTGGAAGTATTGTCCCCTCCCATAGATCTCCACACATGTATTAATTAAGGGAGGATGGTTGTTTAACTACCAAATTCTTCCCATTAACTGATTTTTGCTTCATCTACAAACTAGAGGAACTATGCTTATTTCCTCTATACCATTCATCAAGGTGGTTTGGGATGCTCACTACACATGAATCCCCGCTTCATGTTCCTTCACTCTTTTCCTTTAATGGTATCATGGCCGGTACTTTTAAGGATTCACCCCATCGTTAATTGTTGGAATTTACAATTTAACAATAATGCATTTACATTGTTTGCATACTATGGCATGAAAATCATTAAACATGATTAATTACAAACTGGGGGAAACAAGGGTGTTACAAAGCTCCGGTGCATGCAACACAACCACAAGTCATCAACTCCAACCAACAACAATAGAACAATCTAACGATAGTTGGGTGACTACTCCACTACTGGAAGCAATGTTCCTCCTCTCACTCATCAATGCAATTTTGGAATCAACACACTGAGCAGATTGCTTTCCTCCAACACAAATTATTGCACCTTCACACTCAACGGATTTTAAGACCAGAAATTAAACAATCTGTACTTCACACACGTAGTAAACACTCCACTCAATAGTAACAACAAAAAAACAATCCACTCTCCTACGCTAAATCCTAATGAGGATTAGAACTCACATCTCTCTTTGAGCCCTCCAGTGAGGGAGTTAAGCCTAATCCTTTTGTAATACCATGAAAGCAAATGAGAGAGTAGACATGAATTCTTTTCACACAAAACTAAACTAAGTATATCATATTCAATAAACAATGTTACATATAAATACATCACACTTTGGATTAAGATAAGCAAGCCATCTTAACCATACTAAGAACTGGTTGAGAAAATATCTCAACCACACACCATACTAAGAGATAACTAGTTGGAGAGTATCTCTCATAGCCAACTAGGTTTAACAATCTCTTCACTATTAGAAGCAAACAACTAGAGATTGTCTCTTCCTCTCACTAACCAATACTTTTAGCAAACCACAACCTTATGGTATTATGATGAATCCCACATTAATTAGTGAGACAAGTAGGAGTTAAAAACTCCAATACTCTAAAAAACCCCGAGAGACCAGTTATATACAATCTCAACCACTGAAATCTGCAATTCCAATTATTTTTCTAAATTTTTAACTAAATTTTAGACCTAATCCAAAAAAAATTCAAAAAATGTATAAATTAAGTACATATGAAAAATGAAAAAAGAAAAGAGGTTTTATGTGTCAATGCAATGTTTAAACTAGTAAACACAATTTTTGAATGCTTTATGCCACTTAGAGAACGCCTAACCATAACCTACCAAATTCCCCCTCATGGAATTTGTAAAAAATATATCTTTGAAACTATTATTTTTAATCCGATATTATACAACCTGAGTGGGTCTAATGGTTAAGAACATGTGTTTCCCCTTAAGAGGTCACAGGGTCAAATCCAGAGGGGGGATTGCCTTTACCAGCAATTTTGTATTAAGATACTTGTTCCTTAATTGGGTAGCTGCAAATATAGTAACCAATGGCCCGATATATTGAAATCCTATGCTCTTTTGTCCTGTTAAGATCACAATAAACTAATTTACAACCAAACTCTATCGCTGAAATTGAGAATGATTTTGTTGTTCTCTGCATACCAAGCCATTCTAAACTAAGGTTTGCAAAAAATGAGATCGATTATTATTAAGCCAATTATTTTGGAGGTTTTAAAAAAACGAAATTGTTTATGTGGGTTGCTAGCGTTTTTAAATCTGTGAAGTGATATTTAGCTTTAAAGAGTAGTTGGACTGGTAACAACATTGTTTTGAATGTTTGTGAGGAATAGCTCATGAATTCTAATTAATGCTGCTTTATTCATGGCCAACCTACTCTGTTCTCGAAGCTGTACTTATTGTTCTGGTTAAAGCTTTAATTAGGTTTTAATTTAAAGAGTTTTTGTTAAAGCTTTAATTAGGTTTTAATTTAAAGGTTGGTTTTAAGTTTTTGATATTTATTTATTTATTTTTATTTGAAATGTAGTGAGGAATTATTGAATCAGCAGATTTTAGTTTATATAATCCAAATGATAACAAAAATTGAATGAGTTAAATTCATTTATATATTCATAAAATATAATTTAAATAATTTAAAATTACAATTTCATGTAAATTTATCTCACCAAAATTTCTTTCAGCAAAAAAAATAGAATGGTTATACAAAACTTTTATTAATCAACCTAAATACGGAATCAGTCCAAAATCCACACATCTGGAAAAGTGAATGAAAGGGTTAAAAAAGTGTTAAATACAATTGGCAAAAATAAATATTAAATATTTATGTAACATATAATTTGTGCGGTGCAAAATGAATGCTGCTAAATAGAGTAATCGCTCAGCAGCTTTAGGCTGCCAACCCTAACAATGTGAGGGTAGAGTCAAAACTGCCATTACAAGCTGTACTTTCTTCGGCTGCCCATAAGCTTCGCTTGCCACGGTGGAATTCGCTCACTTTAAAGATCGATGAAAACAATAAATGTCGCGTGATGGCAATAATAGTCAATAGTAGCCACCGACATTTTAAAATCATTGTGATGGACAAGCCAGGGAGAGGATGATCTGATCTTCTGAATCTTTCCACGCTTTCGAAGGCAATGTCGCCGTGTTCATCGTGCTGTAAGGAGCCACGCTATTGATTCTGCATCAAAACACTTCATCGCTTTAATACACATTTGCCTACTCAATCATCTAAATTTACACTAAAAATAATTATTGGTAAATGATTTATTCGTTGGATTTCCTATTCAATCTTCTGAATATACAGAATCTATGTAAATGATCTAGAGTTTGATTACCTCTCCTTTCGCTTTTGGAGGAAGCGCTGCACAGATAATTTCCGGACAATTTCCAGGCCTGCGTGCGAAACAAGAAACAATGTTAAAAACAATTTTCTATCCTAAAACCCTTTTTCTATCTTTTCCAGTAGTATCAACCACATTTTTCAATATAAAACATCTACGATCCGCGTCTGACCTACGGGATGTCTTTCAGGTTGATCTTCATTGTCAGCGTTCGATGCAGGCTTGGAAGGCAGGGGTTTCAATATCTGTTTGATTTTACAACTGTTAATCTTAGGTGTTCTTGTCTTATTCAAGCTATTGTCGCCGGCAAACCTTATAATCGCTTCAGCCTGCCACGAAAATGACCAAATAAGTCTCTGAGAAATTAAATAACGCCAAAAGGGCTAAAGATGCAAACGTTTTGTCAAAACAAATACATAAAATTTGATGTTAATGCATTAATTGTGTCGCTCGGATCAAAATAATACCTTCTCAGCCGGCACATCGTAGACATTGACCATTCCGTTATAAAAAATAGCGAATTGAGCTGTGGACTGCTGCTCCGGAGCTTTTGATGGAACCGATCTGCTGCAAATAGTGCAAAAAACACAAAGTTAAGCTTATCCAACATTTAAGCTCGCTCAGTTACCAAGAATTCGCAAAATTGAACAAATTACAAATGTCTGGGGATGAAAATACCTCGAAACCGAATCAGTTTGGCTGATTGCAGAACGCACGGTGATATTTTTCTCTGCAACTCTAGGGTTTGAACCGAAACCGAAACCCCTGCTTACGGGAAATAATTCCATCATTTCCGCGTGACTTGATGCCTCAGAACATCCGTTAAAACCTTTGGCCTGATGATTGACATGAGCGAAATCGGTTTTCTTGTCTTCTGAAAACCCGATAGACGAAAGCACCTTTTGCATCATTTGCGGTTTTATCCGCCACAGATCTTGCACTGTTGCATTCATCAAAAATAGATACAAAATCAGCCAAAACATTCTATCAAAACAAGAACCGAAGACAAATTTATGGAAAGACGGCATATTGCACGGGCCGATCTGAAAATAAAACTGCGAGACAAATTCAAGGCGTTTACAAAAGAATCCTTACATCTCGGCTTGGCTAGCTGTTTTCCAGGGCCGAATTCCAAAGTGGTACTGCCATTTACGCCCGCTCCGTTTGCTTCAGAGGCGTTCTGAACGCGTAGAAACTCGAAAGCTACAGATTCACTTGGCGACATAGCATGCAAACTCAATTGTTCCGATAAATCACCAAAATTTCCACCGCAACCTACCTTTACACGAAGCTCTGATACTCCCGGGATCAATCAAAGCACCGAATAAATGTAGATTATTTTACGGTTCATAAGAATATAAATAATTGGCAGGCAGAGCCGAGAATCGGGAAAAGGTAAGTAGAAGAGGCCGCCTTGCAAGTTACAGGTGTATATTTCGCATGTGCTTATAACCATTCGCAAGCTTGGCCCCCTATCCCCGTTTTCTTCCTCTAAAAGTAAAAGCCACGTTCATGTTTTGGAGTCTGGTCAAATAAAGCCACAGCCATTCCTAAGTCCAGAACGTTTCTGACAGACGACAGAACATTGTCACCAAATCAGTTGGAAGAACGGTTTTAGCGGCGTGCTAAATGTGCACCGGGAGGGATTATTGCTTGCAAGTTGCTACTAACTTTAACGGGAAAAAAGGCGTGAGTTGGTCGTGACTCGTGACGGGAAATGAATTGTAGCGCACTGGCGGTGATTGGAAAAAGGGTCCGCTAGTATGTCTGTGACGCCTTTAGCATGAGCACATGATCCATGTGCTCCATTTTCTGTCGGAGAAAGCCGGACTTCAGTATGTACGTTACCATATGTCAATATTGGTCCCCGCATTACCTTCCGAATTTTCTGCGCATATTGCGGATGTGAATCCCGTGTCAATAGGGCATTGGCTATTTTTTTTTTCGACGATGTAAATTTCTATTTTCTATTATTTAAATTGTATTTTTAAAGGCATAAATAAATTTAGTGTGTTGACAAATTCCTAAGCATTCAGATTATACAAACTTAACCAATATTAAATCTATTATAACTTCGATATAGTTAGTTTCATAGAAAATCTGAAAGGTAAAAAAACAGATTGTGGAAAGTGTGGAAAGGAGGATGACATTGACCACAATGTGTTAATTTAACCAGCAATTTATTAGGAAGGTTAAGTATTTTATGGTTTTATTTTTATTATAAAAAGTAAAATTTACAAAAATTGTTTTATGGGTTTATGAAATTGTTGTTTTTAAAGTGTAAATGAATTTCACACATTTTCATTATAATTAAATCATACAATGTTAATATATGTTATCTTTAATTTAATCAATTTAAAATGATTTTTTATAATCTTGGTAAAAAAAAGTAAATTTATGTTTTGTTATTTTGAACAATTTGAAAAAAAATCAATTTATAGAACGCATGACCATTTGCACGACGATGCGGTTGAGGGAGGTATGCCACCTTTTACCCCATGCAATGGTGATGAGGGGTTTTCAGACCGGGATATGCCATAGGTACATGGATAATGGGAGGAAGCGACTACAGCTTAATGACACTTGAAAATTGTTTTTTCACATGATGGAAACTTACTTCAAACCAGGGAGAAACATCAATGTTGCAGATTATCATATGGAGTGGGTGATTATGGCCTAGCCAAGAGCATGGAATTATAACTAGAGGAAGAAAGATTGTGTGAAAGGTTCTCTTAGTGAATTGGCCTCAAGTCTCGTCGAGGTGTTTGCATTTTTTGTGAAAAGTTCTCAAGGGTTCCTAGCTTGGCTTGTAGTTTCAAGCCTCTCTTGGTGGGAGCAGCCTCCCCTAGGAAATCCTCTAGCTTTCCTTTGGAGTGCATATTTTCCAGGCAAGAGCAATAGGGTTTCTAGGTAGTGGTGTTTCTTGTCTTGGCGTGGAGTGTAGCCAAAGTTAGAAGGCAACGCATTGGTTGGTCTATGCATAGACTTAAAGGGCATCGATGAAAGTGGTTTTTCCTAGAGCTTCTCCCAGAAGATACCCATCTCCCTCAACGCCACTAGTTTTGAGGTATCCTTGTTACTCATCGCTCTTATTTTCAGCCAAATTTTTTTCTGTTCTTTGTTGGTGGTCCTGGGTATTGTCTTAGTTTTGTTGGGCGAGAAGGGATTAACCTTGGGGGCGGGGAGTTTCATGTTAGGCTTGTTTCTAAGGAGGTTTAAAAGGTGTATTAAGGTGGAAGTGCTAGTTGTTCTGGGTGTTTTAAGGGCTTCTATAGGAGCTTTATGGTTTAGTTGGAACTACCCCTTGTTGTTTCTTAAGTTCATTGGAAGCCTGATGGGATATTTTCTTCTCTTGAAGGTGGTTTTTCCCTATCTGCATGACAAGGACTGGGAGAACATGGTTATGGGAGACCAATCTGCAAGAGGTCAAGACAACCTCCTTTTCTTTGATGGGGACACTCTAATGGAAGATGAAAAGGCTTACAACTTGTCGAAATCTTGTAAGAGAGGCACCAAGCGCAATGGGTCTCAGAAACCCCCGATTCAAAGGACCAATGACAAAGGGGAAAAACAATCTGCCAAGCAAGACAAATTAATTTATGATAAGCATATCTTGCCAAAAACAAAACAAATAATGGTAAAACTAGTAAGCAGAGAAAGACTGAGAAGCAAGGAGACCTCGAAGAAAATAATTGAACAAGAGTTTCAATATTGGGTAGAAGATACGAGGTTCACTCAATCTCGAGATACCAAAGTCTTCAGGCTTATAGAGTTATATTGACTTGCAAAAAATCTCATTCCATGGAAATGGATGATAAGGAGGACATGAAACAAAGACCCCAGACATAATTAGAAGACTGGAAGCCAAGTTTACAGTGTTATGTAGAGTGGCCTTCAAGATCAAATTTAAAGTGAAGGATTGGGATCTAGACAATGATGATGAACTGGTGGATGTTATGGGTACCTCAATATCTCAGTGTACAAGTGCCAACCCAATTACCATTGATGAGGAAGAGGTTGAGGATGACGGGAAGAAGCAAAGGACCACATGGGTTGCAAGGCCTTCCAGAGCACCTTAGTCCTAGAAAAAATATAAGTCATGATCTTTCAGGTTTCTTTTGAGTATAGTCTCTATGTTTTCATAGTTTCAAGTGTCATTTAAACAATTTTTTGAATATAACAACCTAGATATGACTATCTTTCATATCTCCATTTTTGGATTCGCCTGTTAGGCAGTGGAAATGAATTTCATGGATTGTTAGTGAAGAAAAGGGAGTCAAAAGGGGTTATTTAATGTTACTTAACTAGGGGATGTTATGTATTTAAAGTGACATTAAGGAAATAAAGTAACTTTAGATTAACAAGTGACTTATCCATTATTAAAAGTGACTTTTAATCTTAAAGTGAAAGGAAAAAGGGGAATAAGGGTTATATTTTATTTAGTCAAAAGGAGTTATATTTGATCTTGTCAAAAGGGAAAAGTTCTAGAAGCTATATTTGATTTAGTCAAAAGGGGGAAAGTTCTAGAAGGCGTTGAAAAGGGATAAAATGAGGGGTAGAGCCTCACTTTGGATTATGATTTGATCTCTCATTTTGGAAGTGCTCTTGGAGCTATTGTTTCGTTAGGGTTTAGCAAAACCCTTCCACTATTGGTTTGGTTTTGGTGGTGCAATATCCACCCTAGATAGATAAGAGGGGAATCCACCCAGAATTTTCATTGGAGCCTAGACAGGAGGAGAATCCATCCAAGATTTCCATTGGAGCTTCACTTGGGAGTTTGTATTCAGTTGGAGGTTTATCGTCTTGCGCAAGAGTCTAGCGGAACCGTATGGAGGAGATCGTACTCTAATTTCACATGTGCTCGGGGGTTTCAGGAAAAAATACTAAGAGTCACCCTCATGGGTCGAGAATAGGACATCACGAGAGGCCCTCACTGGTTGTCCATCCTCATCACACGAGGCCCCGCTAGATGTCCAGTCGTGTCCCATGATGCCCTCTGTGATCTGAGTTGCAAAGTTGTTTCGGGTATGGGCAGTCGGATTGCCGCAGAAGATGTTGTTGGAGCGGATCGTCATTGTCTCCAGCGGAGTTTTACAGGGTTATTACATCATTCTTAGAAGGGATTTGGATTTTTGGAGTTATCCTTCTGTAGATTGGAGAAGGCATATACTAGGAGAGATCAGAGCACTACACCAGGTTTTTGTTTTCAGTTTTTTTTTTGTTGATTTGTCATAACTGCTACAATAGCCCTAGTCATTATATTGTGTGGTCAAAATTCCATTAGTAATAAAGTGCCATATTATCTCTTCTATTTTTTGGTGTATATAACATGTTTGACAAAATGCCTATCTATGGATTATGTAAAAAATGTTTGTAGAAAGTTCTTAATCAGTTTAATAACATATAAAGAGCATAACCATAACTACTTTAGACAGTAAATCTAGCACAATTATATTTGGGGACATTACAGTGGTACCAAAGTTGGTGATCTTTCCAGCCTGTGATTGCATCAAACATGAATGGGTTACAGAGAAGGGAGAAATCATAAGTGCCTTCCATGGACAAGAGAATAAAAACAACTCTGAAATTCTCCAATAAAACTTGGCAAATTCTTCAAAAATCCAAGATGGTGCTAGCAACAAAGAAGATCATGCCTCAATA
>JZKD02S0160807.1:12334-23346 GCA_000966675.3 Picea glauca
GTTATTGGCTAAACCCAGGGTGCCACGTGGTAGCCCGTGATTGGGCCACGTGGCACCATAACAACCAATCAAACCTTGACACGTGTTGGCTTCTGATTAGTCCACGTCATCTGCCACGTCAGCTCTGCCGTACGCCACGTCATCTGCCACGTCAGCTTTGTCGTATGCCACGTCAGCCTTCCACATCATCCGCCGTACGATGTTGAAGTCATCCCGTGCCACGTGTCACCCTTCCAGTGGTGACACGTGTCACCTCGAGATTGGTCCAACCGTACGCTGAAAAAGCCAAAACTGCCTGACACGTGTCACTACCTGAGGCTGCCACGTGTCCTGTACGGACGCCGCCAAGTGTCATCTTCTGAGACTGCCACGTGTCACTGTACGGAATCGCCACGTCACTGTACAGACGCCTCCACGTGTCATCTCATGAGACTGCCACGTGTCACTGTATGGACTGACACGTGTCTGTACGGATAGGTACAGTCAGCATCCCAAAATTTTGCCTGTTTGGCTTGGCGGACAGAATGCGATATCTTCTCCATACGGACTCCGTTTGACATAAAAATTATACCACTGGAATCAGGAAGACGAGCCGGAAGCAATGGTATTGATTTCGTCGGATTCCGAGCACTTTCATTTTTGATCATTTTTCATGCCCTGTGAGTCTTCTGAATCCGATTTCGGATCAGGCCAACATACCTAACACTTTCTAGTCTTATAGGCAGTGGCAGTGGCATGTAGCGCTATCTTCCGATGCCAACAATATATTGATCAAGGCATGGAGGTTTCACCTAAGTCAGTTGGGTGAGGCAGTGTAATACCCCAAGGACGTGCCCCAGTTATGTCTATTTATTGTAAAATGTTTTATAGGCTGGTGAGCCAAGTGTATATAATTTGGTGGGATTATGTGTTATTTAGGCTAGAGAGCCTAGGTGTTAAAGGTCAGGAGCCTATTTTTTGTATATGTAATTATGTAGATCATTAATAAAATATAAACATCACTGCGTGTCGACCGACCATGAAGAAAGAGTGATGGGGGACTAAGTTTCCACGAGGCTAGGTAAGGGAAAGGGGGATGAAAGGTTGGAACAGGGGATAAGTTTGAGGGCTTAAGTCATTGGAAATAATAATTTATTATTATTCCAAAGTGGTGTGAAAGGTATTCTTTTATCCTAAGTCCTGGGAGAGGCAACGCATGCAACTCCAACATGTGCAAAAGAGAACACATACTTGATGGAGTGCATGCAGCTTCATGGGCGACATGTGTCGACCAAGGCACATGCAATTTAACCCAAGAATTGAGCCATGATTGGGGTTCATCCTCCATTCTTCTGTCTGTTATCTGAACCGTGTTACCTTTGTGATCGACCTCTGCTTAATTTTCTTGTCACGCATTCCTGATAACCAGAACCTGAAGTCGAACGGTGTATTCCTGTGAATCTTGTGGCCTCTTTATTCGACCTTTGCAATATTCATGCACACATCTAAAACCCAAAACCGTGAGGTCATCCTGTGATGTTTTCTTGAGAAGCCGATGCATCCTCAGTCTATACCCGTTTTACCTCTGCGTTGGACCTCTACATAACCATGCACATCGGAGAAACCAGTCAGGAGGAAAAGGCCGACCTATGTGTCCTGTGAACCCAAGTTTATCCACATTGCAAATCCGAGTTTGTGCTTAATTGTTTTGGTTGCTGTCGTCTATGAAACCTGAGTATACCATAATTTTCTATGTCATGTGTGTTATAACTGTGGGTTGTTGTGGCCATGCAGTCCCTTGGCTAAGTGTGATTTTCTACCATCATTTGTTCCTTGCTGAGCCTTACTATTGTCCTTCTTGTGTTGGAACGGAGCTGAAGAAGCAGGTTGTCAGGCCTGTGTGCAACACTCTCTCCAGGTGAGGGAGGTGGTTGTGGTTGAAGAGGTAGGTTGCCATGCTTGTGAGCGACTCTCTCCAGGTGAGAGAGTACACAGAGGAAGTGAGAACTCCTGGAAGGGGTCCTATAACTGCCATAGAGCTCAGAGATTTATATTTCAGCCTATTGTTGAAGCCTGAGGCAAGGGAGGTTTAGCAGCCGAAGGACTATCCTAGTGACAGTGAAGGTGTATACTCCTGGGGTGGGACAGGCATGTGGGGAATGAGAGTCTGTGAGCAGTGGGCATAAGTGGCTCCTGGGAAAGAATCCATCCTCATAAAATGTGTGTCTTCCTGTTGACCTTTCCTAGCCTAGGATTCCCTTGCCCGGTGGAGCTTAGTCCCAACTCGGGGGTGACCTACTGCGGAGAGTGATGAGCGGCGCGGTATAAGGATGGGAGATTTGTGGAAGGTCTGCACACAGTTGGTGGTGTTACGCCAGTTTAAAAGATAAGCATTAATTATGTACTTAATTTATATGTGATGCATGTTTGTGTCTTGAAATTTTTATCATGCATTCCGTTGCAAGTTTGAATTGTTGTTAATTCTATTTAAGTCTGTATGACAGTAGTAACTCCATGTTGAATGTGTTAATTTGATTTAATGTATAATCTTTTTAAATATATGTATGTATATTCCGCGTAGTAGCATTTCCTGGCAGTGGGGTTGATGGTCGGGGATGTTACAATATGGCATCAGAGCCATAGTTTCAACGCTGAGCCTAGATGGGTCGGATAAGTGGTCTTTGGACCCAAGGTTTCGAGTGGAAATGGTGTTCGAATGGAACCAATTTCGAACCTTAGAATGTTTCTGAGTGTCGAGGGGGTTACTTGGTCGTGTTACGAAGATGAGGAGGAGTAGCGGTAGAATAAAACTACAGCCGACATGGTATTTGACCATGGAGAGAGAGATATCAACACTTGGGGTGTTGGAGCCATAGGATCTATTTGGGAAAAAGGAAAGTCCTTTACGACTGTCAGATATGGAAAAGGTTGAGGAGGGTTATCCTGGAATCCTATCGGAGTTCAGAAATCAGGAGAAGTGGGGTGCACTGAGGCACAAACTTCCAAAGTTCGAAGCTTCGAAGTCCCGGAAGAGATCTACACCGTAGATCTTAGGAGAGAAGCTTGACCATTAGATCTTGGGGAAGTCGTGCACAGGTTATTCACGAGAATCCCTTGGAGTTCGCAGATCGAAATATTTCAAGTGAAGAGAAGTGAAAACCTCCGAAGGAATAAATCGCGAAGTGGATCTCGATCGTTTTTTGCGAGAGAGATATGGACCGTCAATTATCCAGGGAGAGTTCGGAACTGAGGCAATGGGGAGAAGGGGAATGTGTTGACGCACAAACTTCTGAAGCCCGAAGTTTCGAAGTGAAAGGGTAGATGTGGTGGGGCTGGATGATGTCGCTTGGGATGATGTGGACCTTTCTAGGCATACCACGTGCCATCACCTTAGTTGGTGAAAACTGTACTATGTGGGCCCGAAGAACAGAGAAGCCAAAAGTTCATAATTCGGAAGATCGAAAGAGAAGCAAGCTGGAAAGCTTCCGAAAACCGAAGTCCCGAAGTTCTGAAGACCCGAAGTCTCGAAACTCATACGCCTGAAGTTCCATAGTGAGTGTCAGCCATCGGATGTTGGGTAGATGTGGATTGTTGATCCAATCTACTTCGTGAGTTCGTTAATTCAGAACTCTGAGAGTCTATTGTGATGCATTATAAAGATTTTGAAACCCAAAGTCTTGATTAAACGCCTATCGATGTAGCGCCTGGTCGCAACCCATGGTTGTAGGGGTTGGGGTAAGAGAAAAGGGCTAAGGCCTGAAATTGTTACAGAGCCGAGCAAAGCTCAAAAAATTCATGAAATATGAATTTTTTTCTGTAATCAAATTTGTTTATGAATGTTGTGGAATTTGTTAAGGAATGATGGCCTGGCAAATTCGAGTTGTCTGCATGTGTGTTTGCAGAAGTTTAGCGAGTACTAGAACCGATTAGAGTTTCCACTAAGTGAAAAGAAATGGAGACACATAATGCTTCTAGTTTAGAGAACGAAGCTAAAGGGATGGATGTTCATTTGGGAGTTGAAGGGTCGAACTCCAATGGGAATGGAGAAGAGATAGATAAGGAAGGGCATATGATGAAAATCATTGAAAGATTATAGAAAGNCTTGAAATTCAAATCCAATAGAAGTTCCCTAAAGCTAGGAAGCTGCTCCAAGTTGGCAGCCAGATTTTGTGGGCCATTTGAAATCCTAGAAAGGATTGGGCTAGTTTCATATATGCTTGCATTTCCTGCATCCATTACTGTATATAATGTGTTCCATGTTTCATTTCTTAAGAAATATATATCTAATGCTAATCATGTTATTGATTGGAATGTGATTCAGATGGAGAAAGAAGGTGTCTTGCAAGTGTATCATGTGTGCATATTGGACCGGAAAAAAAATATCTTCAGAATCAAGCCATAGGGATTGTAAAGGTCCAGTGGACCTGGTACGGTCTCGAGGACGCGACATGGGAACATGAGGATTCTATGCAGGCAGAATACCTGCATCTTTTTTAAGATTTTGGAAATCTTGCTAATGTTGTGTAAATGTTGCACTAAGGACAGTGAAAAAATAAGGGGAGGGGATTGTAATACCCCAAGGACATGCCCTAGTTATGTCTATGTATTGTAAACATGTTTTATAGGCTGGTGAGACAAGTGTATATAAGCTGGTGGGATTATGTGTTATTTAGGCCGGAGAGCCTAGGTGTTAAAGGCCAGGAGCCTAATTTTTTGTATATGTAATTATGCATATCATTAATAAAATATAAACATCATTGCGTGCCGACCGACCACGAAGAAAGAATGATGGGGGACTAATTTTCCACAAGGCTAGGTAAGGGAAAGGAGATTGAAAGGTTGTAAGAAGGGCTAAGCTTGAGGGCTTAAGTCCTTGGGAATAATAATTTATTATTATTCCAAAGTGGTGTGAAAGGTATGCTTTTATCCTAAGTCCTGGGAGAGGCAACACATGCAACTCCAATGTGTGAAAAGGGGAATGCATACTTGATGGAGTGCATATAGCTTCATGAGGGACATGTTTCAGCCTAGGCACATGCAATTGAACCCAAGAATTGAGCCGTGATGGGGGTTCGTCCTCCATTCTTTTGTTCGTTGTCTGAACTGTGTTACCTATGTGATCGACCTCTGATTAATTTTCTTGTCACGCATTCCTGATAACTAGAACCAGAAGTCGACCAATGTATTCATGTGAATCTTATGGCCTCTGTATTCGACCTTTGCAATATTCAGGCATGCATCTGAAACCCAAAACTGTGAGGTCATCCTGTGATGTTTTCCTAAGAAGCCGACGCATTCTCAATCTGTAACTATTTTACCTCTGCATAACCACACACATATGAGAAACCAGTTGGGAGGGAAAGGTTGACCTGTGTGTCCTGTGAACCTAGGTTTATCCACACTGCAAATCCGAGTTCATGCTTAACTGTTTGGGTTGATGTCGTCTGTGAAACCTGAGCATACCGTAATTGTCTATGTCGTGTGTGTTATAACAGTGGGTTGTTGTGGCCCCGCAGTCCCTTGGCTAAGTGTGATTTTCTACCATCATCCTTTCTTTCCTGAGCCTTACTGTTGTCCTTCTTGTGCTGGAACGGAGCCGAAGAAGCAGGTTGTTAGGATTATGTGCAACACTCTCTCCAGGTGAGGGAGGTGATTGTGGTTGAAGAGGCAGGTTGTCAGGCCTATGAGCGACTCTCTCCAGGTGAGAGACTGCACGAAGGAAGTGAGAACTCCTAGAAGGGGTCCTGTAGCTGCCATAGAGCTCGTAGAATTCTGGTTTGGCCTCTTGTTGAAGCCCAAGGCAAGGGAGGTTTAGCAGCCGAAGGACTTTCCTGGTGATAGTGAAGGTGTATACTCCTGGGGTGGGACAGGCATGTGGGGAATGAGAGTCTGTGAGCAGTGGGCATAAGTGGCTCCTGGGAGAGAATCCATCCTCATAAATTGTGTGTCTTCCTGTTGACCTTACCTAGCTTAGTATTCCCTTGGTTGATGGAGCTTAGTCCTAGCTCGGGGGTGACCTACTGCTGAGAGTGATGAACAACACGATCTAAGGCTAGGAGGTTCGTGGAAGGGATGCACATAGTCTTCACAGTATTTGGTTGCTTTACTGATAAGTGGCCTTTAAGGGGCCCCTGGTGTTAGCACATTGCAGGATAATATTGTGGACGGTAGCTGCTCTGCATCTTTCAAATGGGTTTGGAACCTAGGGATCATCATTAGTTTCAGTTTGGTTCATTTTTTGATGGCATTTCTTGAGGACAAGCAATCTTTGGGAATGGAGGATTTGTCATGTCCCCATTTTTGGATTCCCCTTTTTGACATTGGAAATGAATTTCATGGCTTGTTAGTGAAGAAAAAGGGAGTCAAAAGGGGTTATTTCATGCCACTTAATTAGGGGATGTTATGTATTTAAAGTGACATTAAGGAAATAAAGTAAATTTAGATTATTAAGTTACTTATCCATTATTAAAAGTGACTTTTAATATTAAAGTGAAAGTAAAAAATGGGATAAGGGTTATTTTGTATTTATTCCAAAGGAGTTATATTTGATCTAGTCAAAAGGGGAAAGTTCTAGAAGCTATATTTGATTTAGTCAAAATGGGAAAAGTTCTAGAAGGCATGGAAAAAGGATAAAAGGAGGGGTAGAAACTCACTTTGGATTAGGATTTGATATATCATTTTGGAAGTGCTCTTGGATCCACTATTTCATTAGGGTTTATCAAAACCCTTCCACTGTTGGTTTGGTTTTGGTGGTGCAATATCCACCCTAGCTAGACAAGAGGGGAATCCACCCAGGATTTCCATTGGAGCTTATACATATTTTATGAGTGGAACAAAATGAACACAGTTTATTATTATTATTAACATAGAGAAACAAGGAACAATAACATAGATACAATAAAAATGGCTTCTATTCAATAAATAAATATGCTGAAGCTGTAAAATGCAGATTGAAAAAGCTCGCTAGAATGGTGGTGGCTTATCTATGAGAAGAGATGTGACGATTGCGCTCATTCACCAGTAGGTGATTACAGTGAGGCTTTGAAATCCTTTTTAAAATATACATGAATTCAAAAACCTAGACATCAAAAAAACCTAACCCTAGGAGATGAAGTGCCAAAAGTCACATGGGCCCCATTAGGGTAAGTCAATACAACTTCCCGGGGTCGTAACTTTTGCATACGATCTTCATTTTAGGTGCACGGTATCTCGTTGGAAAGGTCTGTATGAGGACTACACATTATGCCATAAAAAATTTTCTTTGTCTATAGTTTGACTATGTAGATCCCTAAGAATGTTTTTTAGGGCCTCAAAACATCCCCAGAAGTTCAGGACTTGAAAACTAGGAAAAAACTGCCAAACTGAAAAACTACCAAGATGAGCTAGTTGGAATAGGTGGGTGGCCACTGATATCCACCTATATCAATCCTCCCCCATTAGGAATCAATGAGATCCATTTCATTGAGTTCCCTCATAAGATGAGGAAATTTCAGTTAAATTTGGCCCCAGGTGAGCCACTTGCCTTGGTGCAGGAGTTTCCCATCTTTGACAACCCAATAAAGTTGGATCCTCTGTTGGAGAGTGCCCTTGAATTGTGTGTCCATGATCTGATCAGTGGATTCTTTTTCCATGCAGTCAAAGTTGAGCTCTTTTGGTGTCAATTGTTTTTTTATCTCCGAGGTGTCCAATAATGGTGGAAAATATGGTCGAAGGAGATCCATAGTGAACATTTGGTGCAAGCCAAGGAAGGGCGGAATGTTGAGCTCAAAATAATTTTTTCCCACAACCTTGGTGATGGTGTAAGGTCCATAACGGAGTGGAACGAAGCTTATGATGGGGCCATGCAGGCAGAAATAATTGTCATCTTGGAAAAGTGATCAACAACCACAAAAACACAATCATTTCCCTGCTTGGTGGATGGAAGGCCCGACATGTAGTCCATTAAGATGGATTCCCATGGCATGTTAGGAGTAGGCATAGGGGTGTACATGCCTTGTTTCTTAGTGGTCAGTTTGGAAATAACATAGGAAGTGTAGGACTTGATATAATTGTTGACGTCCTATCGAATTTTTGGTTAGTAGAAATGTTTTTGTGGCACTTCCACTATATTTTCTACGTGAAAGAGTCCTGCCACCCAACTGTAGTGGGATTCCAAAATCATCTTCAATCACTTGCTCGATGGAATTCATATATGGCCCAAATGGCACAAAAACTCATCTTGAAGATGGAAATTAGTGACACTTGTGTTTGTGCCCAACATCTGGTAGGTGGTGGCGAAGTCAAGATCTTTCTCATAGAGATGTTTCCATCCAGAGGTCTCATGGCCGTAATATTATAACATCGTGATGAGTGTCGCGAATGGAGGTCGGATGAGGAAATCAATGATGTGGTTGGTACTTCCTGTCTTATACTTGATGTTGAGGTGGAACTGCTACAAGTATGTGGACCACTTATGATGGTGATCATTCTGCAATTTTCCTTATGTATGAATGAACTACAATGACTTATGATCAATGTTGATGAATGTATTCTTTCCAAGAATGTAATGCCTCCATTGATGGCAGGCTTGCACAATGGAGTGCATTTATTTGTTGTAAGTAGTGTACTTATGGACAACATGTGATAGTGTCTCACTATGATAGGCCATGGGGTAGTCGTTCTGAGTGAGAAATGCACCCACAACATAGTCTAAAGCATCTATATCGATATCAAAAGGGTTTTGTAGGTCGAGTAATGAAATCACTAGGATTGAGCACAAGCGTTGCTTCAAATCATCAAATTCTTGTTGTTGGGACATGCCCCACACAAATTTTTCCTTACCACCACCCATGGTTACTTGGCTGAGGGCCCATGCAATATGGGAGAATCCCAACATGAACCTATGATAGAAATTGTCAAGGCCTAAGAAGATCTGAATCTTAGTGAGTGTGGTTTGGGCTGGCATGTCACAGATGACCTAGATATTGGTTGGATCCACATGCATGCCATGCTCATCAACAATGTAGCCTAGGTATTGGACCATGTCCATGCTGAAGGAGCATTTTTCCAAGTTTCCATATAGCTTGTGTTGTCGTAGAGTGTGTAGAACCTGTTGAATATGTTGCAAGTGTTCTCCCCAAGTCTTGTTGTATATGATGATGTCATTCAGATACACCACTACAAAATAATTCTTGAAAGGCCACAAGACCTTGTCCATCATTCTCATGAAAGTTGTTGGGGAATTTTTCAAACAAAAGGGCCTGACCAACCATTCAAAAAGACAAGGAAGTCTTCCATGCATCTATCTTCTCTATTGGGACCTCATGATAGCCATAGTTCAGATCAATCTTACTAAAGTATTCAACCCCCTTGATTTGATCAAGGAGATCGTCGATTCAGGGAATCAGGTATAGGTTCCTGACTGTGATTTTATTTAGGGCTCGATAATCAATGTAGAGTGGTCAAGTATTGTCTTTCTTCTGTACAAGAACGATTGGGCTTCCACAAGGTGATGAGATCGATCATATGTACCCCTTTTGGAGCAGTTCTTGGATCTGATGCTTGATCTCCTCATTTTCTAATAGAGAGCGACGATAGACTGTCCCATTGGGTAGAGGTGCGTTGGGGGTCATATCTATGGAATGATTGACCTGACAGTGTAGAGGAACTCTGATAGGTGAGGAGAAGATGTATTTGTATTCTTCCACTACCTTATCCACTTTATTCTACTACGTGGAGAGGCCGATCATGAAGGCCCTAGATGTGGCTGCAATATTTCACTTACTCTGAGAGTGAATCACGAAGAAGACAAACTTCCCGGTGTGAGATATGACATTCCTGCATTTCTTGGAAAAGATCAAGGAAATTGCACTAGGTGGGACTGCTATCCTGTACAATTTCTTGTTCAAATTAATAATAACACTGTGAGGCCTAGACTCATATACAACATGATGTTTCTAGAAATAAGGTTGGCCCAAAAGAACATCACAAACTTCAAGGGGAGAAACATCACACAATAACTCATCTTTGGAGGGCTTGATGTCGTATGATAGGTGGCACTGTCGGCGGATACACATATCCCTTCCTTGGTGGAGCCATCCGATGGTGTAGGGTTGCAGGTGCATCGTTGTTGGCAGGGCTATCCACTTGACAAACTCCGCTAAGATGATTTTATTTTGACTACTGCTTTCAATGATGAAGCTCAGTGGTGTTCCTTTCACCCACATCTGTGAATGAAAGAGGTGTTATCCTTCCTTTGGCTCATCAGGTTTACCAGGATGGATCTTGGTGGTAGTAATGGTGGCACTGGGTTCCATGGCAATGATATGTCTCCCTTTTATAGTTATGACTCAAATTTGCAACCCGCATCTGATTCAAAAGCTTTCATCTTAGCCATTAATGACTTCTTTGAGTGGAAAGCAACAATGTTATTCTAGGGGCTCTTATGGAAGTCACACCACTTCCCGATATCTTTCTTCGTCTTTCCATTGTCCTTCTTTGTTTGCGGCTTAAACTGGTTGTCCTTACGATTCCCATATTTTCTCCACCATTTTTTTGTGGGTTAGGGCTTCCCTTGCTATACTTCTTCTGTGAGGGGTTCCCATACCCAAACTTTCATGTCTTTTGTTTAATCTTCTACTCGATTTTGACGGAATATCGATAGTTCACGCCCAAGGATGAGATGTCCAAAAACTACATTTATTCCCGGATGTATCTATGCAGACCATCGCAGTACTTGAGAACCGGATGTCACTCGGAATATTTGATACCTATATTAGTGCTCAAGGTATGGAAGATATTTGTGAACTCTAGCACTGCTCAATCCCTTTCTTGTTGTAGTGTGGTCCATTATGTATACATGTCATCATAAATTCCAACAGGGTAGTATTGTTCTTTAATAGCATCCTTGAAGGGATCCTATGTGATTGCGACTATAAATAATGAGGGTTCCTCTGTTGCATTTTTCTCACAGAAAGTATCCCACCAATATTTGACATGGGGAATGAATTTGAGGAGCACAAAAGTTATATTTTCTCTATTCGAAAAGCCATGGA
>JZKD02S0160829.1:12388-23346 GCA_000966675.3 Picea glauca
GAAAAGAGTTACTAGTTAAATTTTATGATTGCGTAGTGTTATTAAGAGTTGTTGTTACTCAAAGGAAATGGAGATGAAACTGATGTTGTATAAGACTCTGACCCAATGATGCATGGATAAGAATGAAATATATCAAGTTTCGTTCAATGAATCCTATGTATGGGAGGGAAAGAGAAGTTTTCCGGATCAACCTTAAACTACAATACACAATTTCCTTTAAAATGCAATTGCAACAAATCACGCAAAAAATTACAATTCTCTATTGTTCCTTTTTCAATAATTTCAACAATTGATTTTCAATACTTTTGAAAATGAAAATGCTTTTGAAAGAAAAACTTTGTTCACTTTTCAAAAAGGACCCACACCATGATGGTGAGAGTGCAGAAAATCAAAAACCAATGAACAAGCAATAGATAAAAAACACAAACCACTCTTTCAATGGAAACAAAAAAACAAGCAAACCAAACTAGTCTTCTCAATTGCATGAGAAAGATGATCTTTCAAACAATAAGAAATGATAAAGACAAAGAAGCTAAAATTTCAATCGATCGCTGGTCCTTAATCGAACAAGCACACTCAGATTCTAAAATCAGAGAGTATATCTTTGCCAAGAAAAGTCAAGAAACGAAAGTCAAGAAAAAAGTGACAAGAAGAGCCTTTGAAAACCTAAGACTGTTTGTACACAAAAAACAAAGACAAGAGAACATCAATCAATGGTCCAAGAAACTCTTTTGATGCACCTAAATTGATCTGGGCAATTGATCATGTCAAAGTCTTAAAGCAAAAATTTTGAAAAAATGGGTTTGCAGGCTGAGAGTATTACACAGTGCGAGAATAGGTGATTCTCATAGGTGATCTTTGAGAAGGGTGTGAGAACCTCGCACTGAACCTAAAAGTAGGGTGCGAACTCTATAGATTATCGTAGGCTACTGTGTCAAAGATTGATATGAATGGAGACAGGTAAGGCAAGAACAAATATCCAAGGAAAAATACAAAAAACCACAAAGAAAATGGGTTATCTCCCTAGTAGAGTTGCCAATTTTGTTATCGGACTAATCAGTAGGTGCGTACACTAACTGATCTCCCTAGATCCACCTAGATCTAGAACAAAACACACCAGAACATGACGCTTTCCTTAAGTTTTAGATATTGAATTTACTAACTAAAGAGGGATGAGTGACATATTGTTTAAATGCCGCTTCCTCTCACCATCGCCATCCTAGCTCTATTCCAATGCTCATACCATGATGATCCTGCAAAAGAACGCAACCAACCAAAGTGATAGTAATAGCATAAACTCAATATAAACCTATGTATGTGAACAAGGAATCATACAATAAAACACAACAAGCTTTATAGGAAAGAATCATATTACTATATCACATCAAATGTGAAAGAGAGATTACAACCATGGCCTTGATGTCGTAAGGTCCCTTCCAACTGTCCTCGTTCCCCACACACTTTCACTCCAAGGATTCTGGGACCATGGATCTGATAACTACTCACAATCTATCTTGACAAAACAAATCTCAAATCCACTCAAACCAAGCTAATAATTCCAAGCCAACGAAAGATAACTTTCTCCATGAGAGCTCCTCTTGTTTTATAAGATAAAGAGGATAAGGTAAAGAGGTTAGGATGATCCCACTAAATCATGAAAGCGAGTAAGATCCAAACCATTCAGATGCCACCTCACCATGGAAGTTTCTCCTTCTACAAGATTCGAGAAAATGCTTGTTTTTCCCATGTGTAGGGATTATCGCACCCTACCTATAGTGAAACCTATGAACATCTCGCACCTTAGCTATGGTGCAACCTATGAGAATCAAGCATTCTCACACCCTGCCTATATAGCAACCTGTGAACTTCCTTTTTTACAGGGTTTTTACAAGGGAACATGCAACTTCTTTTCTCAGGAAAAGTTCTTCTCCCTTCTCTCTTCAGGAACTCAGGCCACTGACCCCTCTGAAGGAAACAGATAGGTTTACATCATTAATGGTCATAGGGATGAATAAAATAATGTGTAACATGAGCAGGCCCAGGAATCCTTCAATGCTTTGAAGAAATCCTTGGTATCCACGCCTCTGCTGAAGTATCCTGACTATAGTAGGGATTACTTGCTTTATGTTGACGTGTTCGAAGAGACAATTGATATGGTTTTGGTTTAGGACGATGATGAGATTTTTGAGTGTACCATCTACTATCTTAATCAAAACTTAGTCAGTCCTAAGATCAAATATTCTCACGTTGAAAAGATAGCTTTGGCTACTGTCCATGCAGTCCAACGATTACGCCATTATATATTGCTTTGCAAAAATACTATGCTTGTCGATGACAATCCATTTAAATACATCCTTACCAGACGTATCATAGGGGGGAAATACAATAAATGGATTGTCATTTTACAAGAATTTGATCTCGATTTCTCTTCTGTGAAATCTAGGAAATCACTAGTGTTTGTAAAGTTAATATCTGACTTCCCATGATTGGATGAGGATGTTATTCATGTTGATTCATTTGTGGATGAACACATTTTCCTTGTCTCGTCCTCTAACCCCTGGTATGGATACATTGTTCTCTATCTTCAGACTTTGAAGTTCCCTGATCAACATATTTCACGAGATGACCGACGACGTGTACGATACCAAGACAAGAACTACATTGTAGTCGGTGACACTTTGTATCATCGAGGAATAGATAATATCATGTGTTGTTGTTTAAATCATGAAGAAGCCGAGTAAGTTCTAAATGATTACCATAGTGGGGCTTGTGGTGGTCATCTATTTGGGCTTGCAACAACCCATAAAATTTTGCGAGTTGGTTATTTCTAGCTGTTTATCTTTAAAGATTGCATTGAAGTAGTTAAGAAGTGTCACCCCTACCAGGTGTTCACTAGGAAAATGTGCTCACATCCAACCCCTCTCCACCCAGTCATTACCATCAGTCTCTTCACCAAGTGGGTGGTGGACTTTGTGGATTGCAACCCAACTTCATCTGGGGGGAATCAACACATTATCATGGGCATAGACTACTTTACTAAGTGGGTTGAGGCCATGCCTACAGTTAAATCTGATGGGAAAACTGATGCCTTCTTCGTATTCAATCAAATTATCACCAGTTTCATAATCCTGAGTGAGATTGTCATTGATCATGTCAGTCACTCTCAGAATGAAATGATGGAATAAATAGCATCCAAGTTGGGGTTTAAGCATGTTCATTCTTCCCCTTACTACCCCTAGGAAAATGGACAGGTAGAGGACGTCGACAAGTCTCTCAAGACCATTTTGCAAAAAATTATCAGCTAGAAAAAATCTGACTGGCATATTATGCTATATCCCACACTCTTGTCATACTGAACCTCAGTCAAGAATTCCATTGGATTTTATCCTTTCTAGTTAGTACATGGTGTGGAGTCGATATTACCTATTGAATGTGAAATCCAAGGCAATTTCTCTCCTCCCTGACACTTTCGATATTGAGCGATGCCTCATACACCTAGAGAGACTTGACAAGCTGTGTCAAGACGCCTCTACGGCTATCGAGGAAAATAAAAGACATTTCAAGGTCCAATAGGATAAGTCTATATATCCTCAGTTCTACATTGAGGGTGACTTGGTCCTTTTATATGATCAAGCCAAAGAACCACTGGGGGAAAGAAAGTTCAAATCCATGTGGCATTGTCCCTATATCATGCAGCGGTCTTAGAAAAAAGAGCCTATGAATTAGAAGATTATGAAGGGAACATGTTGGCCGAGCCTAGGAATAGGCTCTACTTGAAAAGATATTACACTTGAGCCTCAAGATTGGGTGTAACTCTTTGTATACTAATGTAATTTAGTGTATATATATTTTCCCTTTTTTTTTTCCTTCAACTTGCTTATCGCGTTTTCCCTTGGTTGGCATATGTCAACAGAGTCTTCGGTCTACCTAGGATTCGCAGATGGAGCCATTCGTCATACACAGAACTTGGCTTCTACCGCTTAGGTGGTTTACTCACCCAAGGATCTACTGGTGTCTTCAGGTGGTGTATGCCTAGGGCCATCCATGAATAATGTGGTCGAATATAGCACCATCATAGAACTTTTGCACAATGCCATTTCACATGGTATTCACTCTTTGGAGGTTTTCCTGGATTCCTAGTTAGTAGTATGTCATTTGAACGTTAGTTACCATGTGTGTGACCCTACATTACTATGATGATTCCTTTGGGTACGCCTTTTAGAACAACAATTTGATTTTATTACTTATCATCACATACCTATGAGTTCTAATTATGTATCAGATGCTTATGCTAATTTCATTTTAGATTGTCATCTTTTACATAAATAAAGCAAAGAAAACATTCTTATCAATGTACACATTGTAATATAAGCAAATCTGAATAACCATGTTTAATATATATTTCAAAAACAAATATGATGTTTATAGTAAAAAATTGGGGCCAACACCCTCAATACACATATATAGCCAATAACACAAAATCCATGACATCTACACCTATGGCGCCAGATGTGTGTCATGATAACAAAATACGACGTTTGCAAGACGCTAAAAGAGTCACAGCCAAGATCTGGGCTTGCCAACCACCTATCATTGCATGGCCTCCAGGAGATCCTCTACCTAAACCATTAGAATCCTATGTTTCAAACAAGACAGGTTTCCCTGCATGTTTTGAAGGACTCTCTCTTCTTCTCCTCCCGCCACCTCATCTCCCTGATGCCTCCGACGATGTCTTGGAAGCCCGTTCGATCATCACACACCTATGTCTGCATCACACATGTCTCTAGTTAGTAATTAAACATCATCCAAAAATATTTTTGTTTTCCTATACAAAAATACAAAAAAAATGAAATATTTTAAAAAATTGACATACCTATGTCCCCGTAAGTAGTCCCTGGTGGAAGTAGCATGTCAGGGTCCCCTCTGAAGTCAATCCCTACACAGGGGTAGTAATATAGAGCAATGACCTGTCATCTCCACCAGTAAAAGAAATCATCGTTGTAGGGTATGGGAACCCTATCTCCCCCCTGCCCTCTCATCACCTCGGTCCACCCTGCCATGGATGGATCGTGAGGTACTTGAAGAATGATATCAACTCTACACCCCAAAATTGGAACCCACTTGAAGAAAAAGATACACAATATAGATGCAAAGTCGTAGTTCTTCTTGTCACCCTATTTTCATTCTATCAACTGGATCATCATATTAGCTAGTAGAGAGGTGCACCAATCATACACCATGTTTCTCAAACACTCTACGGAGTAGAAAATAAGTGGCCTCAATGCCTGGTGCAACTAAGCTAATCCTGTGATCCAAGTCAAAATGAGGACAACAATATTGAGGCTTAGATGTTTTATCGCTCGGATGGGTAGTTGACTCCCGACCTTCTCGGTCCCTACTATACAGTGAGCACTTATGTACTCTTCTATATTCATACCAGTCCAAACTCCCTAGGCTTTGAGGTTCACCACCTCACCCCAATGCGATAACCCTGTCAAGAAATATGCATCCTCAACTTCAATCCTTAATGGTTTCCCATCAAGGTTGAAGCTCTCATTGTATGGATCCCAGTACCAACAACAAATATAGAAACCTCACTTGGGCCCTCATCCCTTTTAGTTCCCAAAAATTGTACAACCTACATCTTTTCAAGGCCATTTGGTCCCCTGGATCTCTTTCCATAGCAACATCTATCTCCTCATGTTCCGTTTCCCTCCATTCTAGCACCATCTTGCTAGAGAAACATCAATTTTTGAATTAGCAACCATCAAAAACTTTGTTTACGGACATATATGTTGGCTGCAACATTCACAGTCATGCATAGAGATGAGTATATGCATGATGTCTTTTAGAAAACCGTGTATAATCATGCGTATACGCGACCTGATGAATGGTATCCCATGTACACCTAAATCTCTAATTTTCACCTTAAATAACTTGAAATTGAAACCTAAATACAAAATGTAATCAACTAGAAAGGAAGAGGAGGGGAAGAGGAATTACCTGGTTGAGACGGCTGCTGATTTCGTCACTTGATGCTCCCACAATCACCAGTTGAAGATCAGAGGTAATTTGGTCCAAAATTCACTATTTGGGTAAAAAATTCAAATGACAGTAAAATTTGGTTTTTGTTACTATTTATAGAATTTTTTACCCACTTTTCATACTTTCAGATCACATTTTCCCCTAATGGACCAATACAATAGTGGATTAGTTGGTTTTTGTAGTTTTCACAAGGGTTTCTTGTGGTTTTTAGCATTATGTTGACCATTCGTAACTACAGATATGTATTTTTTCTACCAAGCATATAGGATAGGTATCCATACCATCATGCACACTTGCATTGTCCTATAACTGTCATTCATATGCCTTAGGTACGAACCCATTTTTTAGCGACACATAACCCTCCATCTTCTACAAGATGTGTCGTTATCAAATGATAGAGACTTACCAAACATGGGTACCCTAGTTAGATCCTCTGCGGCATTTGGTGCCCATGAAAAGATTTTTTCTGTAGGAGCGGGAGCCCCTTATAGCTAATACATGATTTTATGTTGAGCCTCATTTCTCACTCATAAACATGCTGACCTATACCTAGAGGACTCCTTGCCAATTTTGATTTAAGATCTTTTCTCACTCATTTTCAAAAGGAGAAAATATTGTCGAGTGAACTTGTCTCTTTCACACTCGTAAATTGGATTTGAAAGGACATCTATTTGGTACAAGTTTATCCCCTTTTCACACCAAGTAGACTAATATTATGAAAAAGGAAATTATTTGGCGTTAAATTGTGATTGCATCTCATGCCCTTGCTTGTACTATTGATCCTATGGTCGATTCTCTCTTTTCATTATAAATCATTTTCCTCAGTAGTTTTGCACTTCAACCAAGAAGAGCCTCGTTTATATCCTTTTCAACTTGACGCCCTATGCCCAGAAAGGAACATTCCCCTGAGTGTCCATCTCCTTCATGCACCTCCTTGCATTGAACATAGGTATGTTCCACTGCTGGAACTAGGTTTTCTTACTTGCGACACTCATTTCCTCTTCTGTTTCATAACATTCATTTTACTATGAAAAAAAAAAAAGACGGGCGGGAAGGGAGTATTATCTTATATTGGCAGCAGTCATGTCGCCTTTGAACAAAGAAAAAATTTATTGAGTCCACTTGTCATCATAATTTTGGGTTTAGCATGGCCTTAGGAAGTTGAGCTCATTATAGACAGTTTACTCCCCTGATTGGTTCCTCTTCTAGTCCCTATGGAGAGTTTTATTGATGTCTCCTGCATCTCATGGTTTCATCATTGAGTCTATGCTTCCTGAGTCTTCCATATATCTCATGCTCTTGTTCAAAGGATGTCTATCAACCTGTGTTGGCCATTCCTCAAAACTCTCGACTTTACATGTCGAACATACCCTGAGTTTGTCTCAGAATCACATGAAGTTGTAGTCCTATTAGCACCCTGGTCCTACTTTCCTCATTGGTAGGTAACCTTGAACCCAACAATCGACATTTCATCATTGGTCGTTCACTAGGTGGTTTCCCTTGTGTTCAATGGAAAGACATCTATTCACACATTGGGATTTGTGTAGTGTCTTGGATGTCATTAGCCTTATTTGTGGTTTCCTCACCATTGTTAGCAGTTTTCCTCATTGGATACTATTTAAAGGGTCTTTTTTGTGTACCACTTGCACTTGGTGCACACGAAAGATGCACAGGTTTGTTGGTTCATGAACATGTTCATCTGATTTCCTCCAAATAATCAAGATCATGCTTTGTATCTCATGATTAATGATGAGATATGCCTTAATTATTTCCTTTCATCGTGTCTCCTTCCATTGACTTCAGCTCATCTATTCTAGAAATGAGACCTAGAGTCCTATGAGTACCTAGAGGCTTGCAATCATTAGTTGTAGGTTCTCTCACCATCAACAATTGGGAATACGTCAATGTCTCTTGATCGAAGGATTATTTAAGTGTTCGACCCTGACTCCTTTATTCACACTAGTAAGAATGTACTCGGTGCCTTGATACCTACTTTCATCATTGGTAGGTTGTCTCGTGTTTGTTAATGGTATACCTCAATGACCGGTAATCAAATGAAGTCTCATTATGTTCGACCTCAACTCCTTTATTCACATGATGTAGACTTGAACCTTTGGCAGATTGTGTAAAAGACTTGAAGGCATCAGTATGTAGCTGCAACTTTCCTAAGTTGTTGCTACCTTTTCATTGGACCAGTACATGTGTGACTTCAATGATCATGGGAGATCAAATTGTACTCCATTGTATACAGATATATTCAGATTGTTTTTGAGATTATTTTACTAGGCCTTGTTTGTGACTATGACAACCTTTGGCATGTAACTGCATTTGTATTTTCCTATTCATGGCCATAGACAATTGTTTGGTATATTTTCACATGGATCTACAGTGTGATTCAAATTGGAAGCCATGTATGCACAGTTAGTACAGATTGTAATGAGCAACTAGTTCTTCCATCTGGGTCCCCATTACTCCACTTCTGGGTTTTTATAATGTATTATGGCCATCATAGATACTCCTCTGACCTCACACTTTAGGGGTCATCTGTTAGAGAAATATTTTCCTCGCCACATGCAATCTTGCACATAAGGCCTTTTTCCATTTCCCTATGCAGACTTGAAATTCCTTTTTTCAAATCTGTTAAGAACCAAAGACTGAATACAAAAACACCACAATAGATATACAAGAAAAATATGCAAAATATTCTTTATTACTATCAAACCCTTGAGGTAGGGCAACATCGTACAATGGATCCTATTATGGAAGGGATCCTCTCCTGTTCACTTGCCTCTTTGAGGGGGCATCCTCTTATTGAGCTACCACTCCAAACACAATACTTCTCTTCATGTCCCCTTACATTGCTTGAACCCATTTATATAGTGCTACCATCACCTAAGAACATTCTAGAGGAGGAATCTTCTAGAAGTAGAACCTTCTAAGAAGTCATCTTATATTTATTATATCTAACTACCCATTTATTATATCTAACTACCATAGTGGGTCTTATTTAATAATATAGTGGACCTAGTCCACCTTACATTGAATGGCCTCCACTATTATCATTATGGGCATTCTGGCCCCCCCACTACCTCTCTAGCTACCTAACATTGCATCCCCCTTATGAAAGTGTTTTCCTCTACGCTTGATGTACAAACATATACCAGGGTCCCATGGATAAGTGTGGAACATAGTGTTGAAGTAGACTCGAGAACCACGGTCCCATGAATAAGTGTGAACCATAGTGATGAAGTAGACTAGAGAACCAAGGTCCCATTGAGAAATCAAAGCCACCATGCTGAAGTAGTCCAATTTCCATTGTAAACTAGGGTCCCATGTCCAAGTTCTCATGTGAAATCCACACAGAAGATATGGACACCCAATAATCAACTGAAAATGATGCTCCCAATACTGACATCTATCATGTGGATCCAAATAAGAATATCCAACCACATAGTGAGAAAGGGTCAACACTGAATCTGGAAGGAACAATAACAATTTAGAATATGTAGGTTGGATGCTAGTAATCATAATTATCTCTTGATGTGGGACATTGATGTTCTCTACAGAAAGTGGAGTAGAGTCATCAAATAAAATATGGAAGTGGTTGTCATCCCAGAAATGACAACTATCCATATACCAATCATCACAATCGGCCTCAAAATCATACCAAGCATATATATCTTGATTATATTCATCCTTGAGGTCTTCCATAAGAAATATTTCCTGCATGCTATCCAATGAATCCTGAATACTATGAAAACTATCATTGAGGCCGTCTGTGAGGCCATCTACAAAGTCATCCAATCTGTCATTCAATGTGTCAAACAATTGGGCTTTGAATGCTTCAGTAATATGTAGAATTTATTTGAGAGTTTGAGAAGAAATATCCATCTGATCACCCTATGAAAAATTTATGAAATTTGTAGTCCCACCGTTGTCACAAAAAAACCCAAAACATAGAACAACAAATTACTCCAGAAAATCGCGACGTTTTCCAGAAAAACCCTGAAAAACTACTGAATTTAAAATGCTCATAACTTCACTTCTTGGACTCCATTTCGGTTGATTTTTTTTTTTTTGAAATTGGGTGAAATTGTGAGAGGAACTCAGATATGTAATTTTTTTGGAAAATTATGCCTCCATATGCTACATAAATAAAAACAAATCACGTCACCGTCCACGGAAAAAACCCTGAAAATTTTGCAGATTTTAAAACTTCAATATCTTGACTTCCCAGACTTCGTTTCGGACGATTTGTTTTTTCAAATTGGGTTTTTTTATGAGAGGAACTCATATCTACAACTCGTTTCCACAAATTTTTCACACAAATATAACAAAAAATTATGAAATGTCGCGGCCCTCTTTTTTCTTCTCTGAAAAACAATCTGCAAAAATAAAAAATATTTGCCCACAATGTCTGCCAAGGAAAGTGCTCTACTTGAAAAATAACCAAGAGTAAACCATAAACCATTCACCATAACAATGAACAAACCCTTGAGGTAGGGCAACACCGTACAATGGATCCTATTGTGGAAGGGATCCTCTCCTGTTCACTTGCCTCTTCAAGGGGACATCCTCCTATTGAGCTACCACTCCAAATACAATATTTCTCTTCATCTCCCCTTACATTTCTTGAACCCCTTTATATATCTCTACCATCACCTAAGAACATTCTAGAGGAGGAATCATCTAGAAGTAGAACCTTCTAAGAAGTCCTCTTATATTTATTATATCTAACTACCATAGTGGGCCTTATTTAATAATATAGTGGACCTAGTGTTGACGGGCAAAAATGAACGCTCACCAACTGGAAGAGTGGATCCGGTCCGGGGTTGTCTAAATAACCCAAGCCATTTGGGATAACCCACCCTGACGGGTTTAGCGGCTCCGTTGGCCGATCTAAGTCCTAGAAA
>JZKD02S0160840.1:0-11504 GCA_000966675.3 Picea glauca
GTGTTTTGAGAATAGGGTTTCCATCAATGACAAAGGGGGAGATTCTTGAATAAATTATTATCATTTATGTCAAAGGTATGTATTCAAATATAAATATTCAAAGGAAATGTGACTTTAGTAAATACAAAGTGTAAGTGTATTAGAAATGAATTTATGTGAAAGTGGATTAAATGTGAATTTATGTGAAAGTGGATAAAAAAGTAAAAGTGGATTAAACATGAAGTTATGTGAAAGTGGATTAAAAATTAAAATTGAAATAAAAAGTGAAAGTGGATTAAAAATTAAAATTGAAATAAAAAGTGAAAGTTGAGTATAAGTAAATATGGTATTTGCACATGGTTTTAAAACCCATGGTGGTATTTTTACCATGGTATGTTGAAAAGTAAATTGAAAAAAAGGAAATTAATTATTTATTTAATGATGGTCATGTCTTTTCAAATGTACATGACTTTTCATGTGCAATTAATGGTAAAGTATAAATGGGGAAGAGGATTGTGAGAACTTATGTGTTGATGAAGAGCATAAATGTAACATTTGCATAAGAGAATATAATATGAGAAAATATTGAATATTATTTAAAAAGGAGAGAGTGACGAAGTATGTGACTATTCATCTAAGAGTTCTTGTAAAAGCAGGAGCGAACACCGAGCATATATGATGAAAGTAGGAGGAGTGAGTTTCGAGGTGATCCGATGAAAGAAGAAGTAGTGGGAGAAAATTATATATGGAGAAAGAAAAAGTAACAACTTCAGAGTAGATTTCATGAATATAGAATCAACAAGAAGACAAGTGAAGGAAATGCATATGAAGAACTTGTAAACTTGTAAGTAGGTTGGTGCCTACAAATTTATAAAAAAAAAAAATTGTTGTTTTCTCCCAAAAGGGTTTCCATGTAAAATATTTTTTCTTCTAGTTGTTACATTTATGTTATTGCTTCATTATGGTTTATAAATATTATATATACAAATTCACCCCCCCCTTGCCCCGCTCAGTATAAGTGTGTGATCATCACATAGGAAGTATATGGGTTTATTAATTTGTGTAACGTACTTAGAACAACAAACCCAAAATTATTTTCTCGCAACTCTAATCTGAAACATACCCACTACCCAAGTACTTCTAAATTTCCCCCCTTGGGGTGATTTTGAAATTATAATACCAATTAATTAATAATGAAGCATTAAATAAATACAATAACAACACAAGCATTAATCATGATTCATGTTACACTATAACATAAATGAACAATGTGTCATGCACCATAATAACTCGCAAGTAGGAACATTATCAAAACATATTTCAGATTTAATAATTAATCCACGGTGTAAATAAATATACAAGAAGAGAAAAATATGAATGAGAGAACTTATCTTTAATAAACCAATCACCAAGTGGATGTAGACCAAGGATGTTCCACACAACCTTAGACAATATTGTTCAAACTAACACTCAACTTCCCAAACCAGTCAACAATCAAGCTCTAACAGGTTTCTCAACACACACCAAATCTATTTTACCATATCTCTTTCCCTTTGGCCTACATGACCCAAAGAAAATGAACCCCTTTCACTGGCACCCAGTTCCTTAAGATCTCCACCCCTTTAGGGGGCTCCAATGATTCTGATAAGGAAATATTAATGATGAAAACTCTTAGGATTCTCAGTTGTGGATAGTTCTATATCAATTGTCATTATTCTCATTCCCACGGGCAACCCTCCCTTTCTGTAATCATCAGTAATTGATTGCATCCATCCAACCATGGTTTCTTTCCTTTAACAATTCATTTACCCTTCCCTGTGCATAACCAATAATGAGCAGAAGAGTCAATTAGAGGGGAACAAATCCATAAATGAATTTCAACAAAGAATGAATGTCCAACCCCCAATAAAATAAAGAAAATCATTTAAATATCAAAAGCATAAAGTGTCCTTCCCCCAAGAAGCTCACGTAACCCCCTCTTTCTCTCCAATATTCCAAGGTGGGTAAAATAAAAATAATTTTAAAATGTAATGTCTTAGCCCCTCAATTTTGCCCCTCTATCGTTAAATCATATCCCCCTATAACTCTTTTCCTTGTCCTTCTCGCAGCCAACAATGTATTTTATTATTAATAATGATCAATGTATTACATTTCCTATGCACTCCAACCTCTTTTAATTGTTTAGGCACTTCCTCCATTTATCAAATAAAAAAAATACATCATTAATATTGGGACTCAAAACAAGGGTATTACATTCCCCTCCCCCTTATTTTGGAACCGTCCTTAGTGCTTATACAAAACAAAAATGAAAATTTCAAAAAATTTCAAAAAATCATGGGTACTCTACCTACAAGTCATATTCATGCTCCCAAGTAGCATATTTAGGACCATAGTCAGTCCACTGAACTTTTACCATCTCTATGACTTGATTCTAGTGCACTTTGAATTTTATATCTAATATGCGCACTAGATGGAACTGAAAGTCTCCTTCTAGGTCCACCTGAAGAAAATTCCAATAAATAACATGGTTAGGATCATGCACATATTTTTTCAATGAAGAGACATAATATACATTATGCACATTCATGGAAGAAGGAAATGCAATCATGTATGAAACTGGCCCTATTTTGTCCAATAGCTCAAATGGACCATGGAATATGGTTGTTGTCTTTGTAGAACTACCCAACTTCAATGAGATCTTCTTGGGATTCACTTTTAAAAGTACATGTGATCCCACTTTAAATTCTCTAGTTATCTTATTCTTATCTACATAAATCTTCTATCTATCATGTGCAGCTTTCAAACTCTTCTTTATTTCAACCACTTGGTCTTCCATATCCTTGAGTATTTTTGGCCCAAGTACTACTTTGTCTATTGGGTTGTCCAACTCATTGGAGTATTGCATTGTCTACCATACAAAGCTTCAAATGGGATAATCTTCAATGAATATTGATACCCATTATTATAGGTAAACTCAACCAAATTTAATTAATATTGCCACTTAAATGGCTTATCCATCACATACATTCTTAACTTGTCTTCAGTTACTTGGTTGAATCCCTCTGTATTTCCATATGACTAGGGATGGTATGTTGTGCTAAAGTTAAGATTTGTACGAAATCCTTTAAATAATCCCTTCCATATATTTAAATTAAACTCAGTATCTATATCAGAGACAACTTCCTTTGGCATTCCATGAAACCTAGCAATCTCCCTCATATAAATTTCGGCAATATTAGTTGTTGTATGAGTCATTTTTATAGGTAAAAAATGAGAAACCTTTATTAATTTATCCACAATTACCATTATCGAATCATGTTTCCTTGTTGTATTGGGAAACTTAGATATAAAATCAATGGTTACCACTTCCCATTTCTTCTTTGGATTTGGAAATGACTGTAGCAAACTTGTTGGGTGTCTATGCTCAGCCTTCACTCTCTGACATTCCATACATCTAGCAGTGTAATCAATAACATCCTTATTCATCCCAGGACAAAAGAATTGGTAACTGGGATGTACGACATATGGAACATTATGCCTTTATTTTAATACCAAATTCCTAATTTCTCCAAACTAGGAACATAAATTTTATTTTTATGCATAAGGATTCCATACTATTTTATCTCATACCCTTTGAATTCTTGTTGTACATTTTATTGATGTAAGATTTCTTTTACATGTAGGTAATGCTGGTATGCAAAAACAACATTTAAAATTCTACTCTTTAAATATGAACTATGCATACTAATGGTTGTAGAATGCATGAGGTGTACTCTTATGTTGAGTGCATTGGAAAATTTATTTTCTTTTCCTTTAATATTCTTGATGTCAAAATGGTAATCACCTAAAAATTCCATCCATATTTTTTTCCTAGAATTCAAAGTTGGTTGTTCGAAAATATATTTGAGAAAACTATGTTTAATCATTAATTCAAATTTCTTCCCCACTAAATAATGTCTCCACATCTTTAAAGCATGAACTATGACAATAAGCTCCAACTCATGTGTGGCGTAGTTCCTCTCATGTTCTTTAAGATTTCTGGAATCATAGCTAATGACATGTCCATTTTGAGTGAGGAATCCACCTAGTCCTTCTTTGCATGCATTTGTACATACCACAAAACATTCATTTGGGCCAGTAATATTTAAAATAGGTGCACTAGTAAGTAATTCCTTCACACTTTGCATTCCATACAAATTTAATTCGATTCTTTTGTAAAGAAGTTATGGGATGAGAAATATTAGAGAAACCTTCTATAAATATTTTGCAGTATCCGACTAATCCCATAAAATATATGACTTCTCAAACATTTATGGGTGCTAGCCATCCTCTAATGGCTTCAACATTCTTTGGATACACTGATATGCCTTGTTTTGAAATAATGTACCCCAAATAATGGAATTGTTCTTGGTAAAAATAACACTTTCTTATATCAGAATAAAGTTGATGTTTCCTTATTACTTGAAGTACCAACCTGAAGTGACGTTCATCTTCTTCCTCAAAATTATAATAGATAAGTATCTCATCCAAGAACACAATGAAAAACTTATCTAGATAATTTATGTGTATGTCATTCATTAATCACATAAATACAATTGGTTCATTCCTCAATCCAAATGGCACCACTCTAAATTTATAATGTCTATACCTAGTTCTAAAGGTTGTATTACTAAAGTCTTCTTCCTTGATTCTTACCTGATGGTATCATGATCTCAAGTATATATTTTAAAATATATTTTGTCCTCTTAGCTGATAAAATACGTCATTGATTTTGGGTAGAGGGTATTTTTTCTCCGCAATTACTTTATTCATCTAAATAAAGTCAACACACTTCCTCAAGTTTCCATCCTTATTTTTAACAAAGAGTATTGGTGCTCCCTAAGGTGAAGGAATTGGGTGTATGTACCATTTCGTAAACAATTTTGATAGTTTCATTTGTAATTCTTTAAATTCTAATGTACTCATTTTGTAAGGTGTCCTTAATACCGAGGCAGATCTTGGTACTAAATCAATAGATAAATCTATCTTCCTCTTTGGTAGTAATTCTGTTATTTCTTGGAATACATCTTCAAACCCTTGCCATATTGAAAAGTCTTTGAGGATTTTCCATTTGGTATTTTCTAACTCCTCCACATAGTTGCATACAATTGAAAAACCTTCCTAAAACATCTCTTTAGTTATAAGGATGAAATTTCCCTGATATAAATGGATATTGGAATTCCTTTCATAGTGCATTTTTTCCCTTCTTCATCAAGACATGTAAATGTTTTGTTATGGAAGTCTAGTACAACATTATGCTTTTCCATCCAATACTTTCCAATTATTATATCATAATATCCTAATGGAATGATATTAATATCAACATTAGTGTTCACTCCATTCAAATTTATTAAACAACCTCTAACAGTCTCATTGATCCTTCTTTCGGTTCCAGTGGCTAGCTGAACCAAACTTGATTTTTCAAGCTTACTTTTCTCGAGATATAATTTTTCCATTTCTTTAGGATCAATGCAAAAATGATTTTATCATGATTAAACCAAAATATAAATAGTATTATTAATGATATTACCTTCCATTTTGATGATAGTTTATTGGTATTATGCTTGTCAATCTTCTAAGGTTGCGTATATTCTTGGAATATTTATTCCCATGTCTTCTACTATAGTGGCCTCTTGGATGTTGTGCACGGTATTCATTTTGTACTCTCTATGAGGGAAATTTTTGTACATGTGATATTACTTGCATCCCCAACATTTACTTTGTGGTATTCTTCTTTTTCCCAAGGAGTCTTCCCTCTTGGATTCATCCTTAGTAGTCTAGTATTGTTGATTTTTATTAGGGTTTTTTCTGTTGAAAGGAAGTTTGAATCCCTTTCTTCTCTGATTTGATTTCTCCTTCCTCTTATCCTTCTAAGACTTATGTAAATAATATGTTCTCTTTCCTTTCTCATACATGTACTTAGCCTTTCTAATGGTTTCTATCAAATTTCTAGGCTCATCATATTGAATATTCTCTTTATAAAATGATGGAAATCCACTCAAGAACCTCTGTATTTTCACCTTTTCAGCCTTGATAAATCCCACGTACTTCAACAATCCCAATAACTTATTTTCATATTCTCCCATGTTAATGCTCCCTGACTTAAGTTCAAAGAACTCTTGCATCTTCTTATCATAGTAGTTCTCTGAAAGATATTCCTTCTGAAAATATCTCTTGAATTGGTTCCAAGTGATCCTACTCTCATTATTGTGCTCCACTTTCTTAAATTGATCCCACCACATAACATATTTTACATGCAAATGGTAGGTGGAAACCATGGCTTATAGATTAGAGGAGTAGTTGTGCAACTGAAAAATACTTCATAATTCCAAGCAACCAGGATTTAACATAATCTTCCCTTTCTCTTTCACCACCAAAGGATGGTGGATTAATCTTCCTCATCTCTCCTTGAATACTATCCAATTCACATGTTCTTCTTTGGTGCCTAACATGAGACACTTATGAGATGCTTATGGAGTCTTTGGACACATAAAATTTCCTTGGAGTAAGGAGGTGAGTGATGTCTATGATTTCTATGATTTCTACTAGAACTTATTGAATGACCATATCTTTTGTAGTTATTTGTTTTTTCATGATTCCTTCCTTCTTCATTTTGTCTTGAGTCTGATCCATTATTTGCTTGCCTCTACAACTGATTTAGGCTTTGCATCATTTAAGAATTTATTTTATTTTTTTGTCTCATCATATTCTCATTGCTTTATTTATGAATTTGCACTTTTATTTTAAGGCTTCTCACAATATCTATTAATTTTTTTGGCTCTACTCTGCTCCTATGTCCATTAAACCTCGTCTCTACATTACCAACATTGATGTTTTGACCTTTGGATTCTCTCTCATGACTGAAGGCTTCCTCTCCTTGCTCCACGTTTCAAATATGAATTATTGTATTAAACTGATATTTTTATATCCCCTAATTTTGCAAAATGTGCAAGAAACCATTTTGTTAGAATTATGCATATTATATAAATTTTGTCAATTAATGTTATAGGTCTTTTTTCTTCTTAATTCATGAAGAATTATATCATAGTTCTCCAAATTATAATGATTCCAAGTCATTATCCTATAAATAATATTTATAATGACTATTCTTGTGCCTCAATATAATCTCTGAGATGAAATATATGGCTTCTCGAAAAAATAACTTTCACCCCATTTCTCCATTTTCTCCACTGGTGCATTTTTTATTGAAAGGCCAAATTATATCAACTGTAGAAGAAAATATGTTAGGAACTAGAGGAACTTTTTTATGTGACATAGATAATAATAATTACAAGTAATTAATAACAACTCTCATTTTTTCAATCTGATTCTCCAATAAAAATTACAACAATCTGGAATCTGCAACTTTGTCCTTTTTGCAATTTTTTTCGGACATAATTTCAGTAAAACTGGCTATCTCTCAATCTGGGAACTAATGGAAAAAATCCACTGAACTAAATTTTTCTAAATTATGATTATATAAAATGACGAGTAAACAATTTTCTTCAATTCTGTGATCTATGGTCACTTTTCCTCCTCCGAAGATCCCAAAAATCTCCAAAAAGTGGCCCGGAATAGTGGATTTTGGCCTATTTCAGCATCCCCATTCTCATCCCCTTAGAACTTATTTAGTTATTTCCTATTTTATTTCCATGTCTTCTTTCCATATTCTCTCCAAAAATTTCATCTTAATCTTGATTTCTTCCGATGATTTAGAGCCAGATCTTTAAAAACCATTATTTTTCAATTTCTCACAAATCCAAGTAGAAATGGCCAGTGGCCCTCTCTAGCTCTTTTTAGATCTCCTCATTGTGGGAAAAACATAGAAGTTTCATTTCAATATGAATGACATGGAAATATCTTGATGTGGTTGATAACCTGGCAGTGACACGACACTCACATGGCTATGTGTTACATATTATTTTGTTGCAATTGATAATGTTCACCTGCTTTGCATCATCCAAAGATTAAAAGCCATGATCATTGAAGAAGGACCCTTCCTTGAAAGAAGTCATAATGTATTTAAAAAAAATATTTTGTGAAAGTTTCACATGTTGCACCACTTCAACATGTGACACTCTTAAGTGTTGCATGTTGCACCACTGCAGCATGTGACAATGTCTCATGTTGCTAGTTCATAGTGTATGACACCATTTGAAAGGGAGGAAAAAGGAAGAAATTCACGAAGTTTCTAGAGAGAAGCTTTGGATATGACGTGTCCTACGATCGGTTTGGATATCACCCGTACTCCTGATTTGGGTAGATCCTAACCTCTCATCCTAACCTCCTCTTCAATATTTAAAAGGAGACTTCTCTCATGAGAAAAGGTTAATAATTAATGGATAATAAATAGTAGTGAATAATGGTTGATAGATTTAGATTCTTATTTGTGACTATAATATTGTTCATTTGCCTTGAGAGATTCTTGTGTCAAAGTATTCAGTTGATGTGATGGAACTCATGGAAGAAATGTGGGTATTGGAGCAATGAACCGTTGAAAAGAACCTCACAACACCAAGGCACTGGTTGTAACTCTTCCATTATTATTAATGCAATAACATGTTTTCTTTCCTATAAGGATTGTTCATTGTAAATTGTATTTAGTACATTTCTCCTTGGTCATTTGTATATATTTGTCGAATTATTATTGCTTCTTTCACTCGCTATCTTGTTTTATTATGTATGTTTCTATTCAAAATCCTGTAAATCAAGCTAGGAGATATGTTTAGTGAAGACATCATCGGTAAAGAGGTATGATTCCTTACATATCAGTATTTAGATTGTATGAATATAAAGAAAGTAATTTGTTATGTGTTTTTTTTTTCTAGCTTTGGGTTCCCAAGCTAGGGAGATTGGTCTGTGTCTGGATTGGTTAATTTGTCCATAAATAAAATTGGTGACTCCACTAGGGAGCGATCCTTTGGATTTTTTTCCCTTGGTCTTGCTTCCTTGCCTTGTTTTAGCTCTCTAATCCATTGCCTAATACTGTTTGAGCATTAGATCTTGAAATTCACTGGAAAATTTCCACTTTTTTTGTTTTTTCAAGTTTTAAATGACTCTCGCACCCTCCATTTGAGACACAAAGAGACATTGTCGCACTATACTAGCCTATAGCTTGTGACACTCTTAGTTGTTGCATTGTGTTTCAAAGTAGCCTGCAACACTACTTCAAAGAACACATTTTTCTTTACTTTCCTTCCCAAATTTAAAATATGGTTCTTGTTGTGAATTTTTTGTTTTCTTAATAGTATTCTTGATAGTTTTAAAGTTTGATTTTGACCATTTGTTTCATTATTGAAATTTTCCATTATTAGCTTTGTTTTGCCAGTTTTTTATTACTTCTGAAAGGGGTATAATCTCTTATCTTTGTATTCAAGTGTCTTTTAGTCTGGATTTTAATTGTTATTACCTAATTGTTTTTCTGGATTATTTGGTGAGAAGAGTGTTTTTCGTTTTCTTGAATACATTATTTTCCAAAACAAAAACAAACAAAAAATTCACACATTTGTAACATCCAGTTCTACTAAGAACATTTTATACTGACTTATTCTTTGAGGACACTTGCGAGCAAGTGATTTGGTTATGATACATTATGATTATGCTTTTCTTATGAGTTATGTTATTATTTGATTGTGATTATATGTTAATTTCTAGATGTATATATGTATCGATAGGTATTACTGATGAGTTTCCCTGAGTGTGTAGGATACATGACAGGATGATGATGATGATGATGGCATCAACAAACTTCCTTGGACTATGGATTGAGTCAAGGAGTGGACTTGTATTTGGTTGAGTTTTGAGTATTTATTTACATGTATATATGATGATGATTTTAGTATAGATGTTATGTACATGGATTATTGACAATATTTTTGTTAGTGGATGTAGGTCTAGAGACACTTGCTAATAAGACTCACATAAGGAGTAAAGGGGTCATGCATAGGAACCATACATTTGAGGGAGAGGTGTGGCAACATCATTGTCACAGTCTACTAGCACTCCCATCATGACCTAAAATGTAGGATAACAATTACCTAGTTTGATAGGTCCATGATGTCGTGAGGGAAGACTTAGACAGTTTCTCATGAGAAAATATAAGGGGCGCACAATAAGGAGGAATCCTTATTCCTTACTATTACTTAGTCTATCACAAGGTCGACCAACTAGGTTGTTGACTCTAAGGTCGTAAAAACTTCCAAAACTAGTCAAAGGAAAGTGGCACCCTTGGAGCAGAAAGGTGTGTCTTGAAGGGCACATCGTGTAATTAAATTGTGAGTAAATAAAATAAAAAAAACTAGAAGGTATAGAAAAAAAATAAAATACATAGACTTTTTAGAAAAGAGTATGTAAATTATTTTTAATTTGTAACAACCCCAAGACCGAGCCCCAGTTGTAAATGTGAATATATTTTATAGGCTGGTGAGCCGGGTTATTATAGGCTAGAAGGATTATGTGATTATTAGGCTGGAGAGCCTAGATGCTAAAGGCTAGTATCCAAATTTTGTATATGTAAAAACTCATATCATTAATAAAATACATCATTGTGTGTACTTAACAAACTGAGATAAAAGAGTATGGGCGACTAAACTCCACTAGGAAGGGAAAGGGGGGGCTAAGAGCCTAGGAAAAGGGCTAAGCTAGAGGGATTTTCTCCAAGGGAATATTACAATATTATTTCTAAAAGACTCAGCTATGGATTTAAATTATTATATCCTAAGATATTATGGGAAAGAGAAATGAAATACAAGTGGCGAGAAATGAGCTTCTAGAGGGCCATGTGTCATCAAGGGTGCATGAAAATAAATGAGGGGAAATTATTCCATTTCGGACACACTCAACCATTCGTTGTAGGCTCTCTCCATCAATATTACCTCTTGAGCCTACATGCACTTCTTCATCCATATCCCCATACTTTTCCTATTATCAATAGTGATCTATACCCCTCTTGTTATGAGAAGTGCACAAAAACCTTCCTACCACTAGAAGCTTATATTTATCTTACTCGTAGGATGTTGATGTGTTTACCTGGACCTTACTTGAACATAGTTTCTTCCATCACTTATTCCATACCCTAAATTTGTTGCTTCCATCACATGTTCCTAGTTGACTTAAGCACTGAACTGAAGAAGTGGGTTATCAAGTCTGTGGGATTGAAGAGGTGGGTTGTCAAACCTGTGGATTGAAAAGGGGGGTTTTCAGGCCCGTGAAAAACTCTCTCCAGGTGAGAGAATTGTTGGGAATTGATTTCCTAATGGAGCCCAACTACAAATACAATGCTCTGAGACTTCATGTCTGACCTATTGTTGAATCCCTGGAAGGGAAGTGGGGCAGCCGAAGGACTATTGAGCAGAGAAGGGGCACACTTCCTGGGATGGGATAGGCATGTGGAGAATGAGAGACTATGAGATATTAGTTTGAGTAGGAACCTAAGGGATTTTTTCCTGCTGTCTGAGATACATCAGCCTAGCTAGGAATCCCTTTAC
>JZKD02S0160840.1:11554-23346 GCA_000966675.3 Picea glauca
TTATCTTACCCGTAGGATGTTGATGTGTTTACCTGGACCTTACTTGAACATGGTTTCTTCCATCACTTATTCCATACCCTAAATTTGTTGCTTCCATCACATGTTCCTAGTTGACTTAAGCACTGAACTGAAGAAGTGGGTTATCAAGTCTATGGGATTGAAGAGGCGGGTTGTCAAACCTGTGGATTGAAAAGGGGGGTTTTCAGGCCCGTGAAAAATTCTCTCCAAGTGAGAGAATTGCTGGGAATTGATTTCCTAATGGAGCCCAACTACAAATACAATGCTCTGAGACTTCATGTCTGACCTATTTTTGAATCCCTGGAAGGGAAGTGGGGCAGCTGAAGGACTATTGAGCAGAGAAGGGGCACACTTCCTGGGATGGGATAGGCATGTGGGGAATGAGAGACTATGAGATATTAGTTTGAGTAGGAACCTAAGGGAGTTTTTCCTGCTGTCTGAGATACATCAGCCTAGCTAGGAATCCCTTTACCTAGGTGGTGTTTAGTCCCATCTTGGGGATGACCCACTGCTGAGAGTTATGAGCAGTGTGGTCTAAGGTTCGGAGGATCGTGGAAGGTCTGCATGTAGTTGGTGGTGTTCTATAAAACATAAATATCAATTGTGGGTTAATTTATATGTTGTGTATTTATACATGTGTTTATGTTTATGGGTTTTTCCTATGTATGTTGCATGTGTATTTTTACTCTTATTTTCGCATGATTTTGTGTATTTGCACAATATATTTGTCTACTTAAAGTTATATATATATATATATATATATATATGAAATTAGTATTTCCATGTGGCATAGCCCATCATTCTAAGGTTGGATATGTTACAATATGGTATCAGATATCTAGTTTCTAACACTAAGCCTAGATGGGCCGAGCAAGTTGAATTGATTCAATTGCATGAAGTTGGGAAAAAGTCCCAATTTGTGTTGTTAAATTCTTGGAAGTTTGAGGAAATTGGACAAGTGGTGAGATATTCATAATTAATATATGATTCAAACAAATTCTGACCTGGAATTATTTGAATTTGAACCGCGAGGAGTGAGCAGGCGACTTCTTTAAGTCCCTAAAAGAAGACAAATCCACTTATGAGAAGGAGAATGAGCGAGATATATTTGGGAGGGGACTGAATCCTTCATAGCCGTCGGATCTGGAGAAGGAGAATCACAGTTAAAAGATCAAGTCCTTTGGACTTCGCTCCTTCGATAGTTTTTAAGTCCTCGTTGAAAATGAGCCAAAAAACATGAAGCTCTGAAGTCCCAGAGTGAATTTGCACCGTACATCATTGGGAGAAAATGGGTCATTGGATCCCCGAGTGGTTCAACAATTTGGCACTACAGAAGAATTTGGTTGTGGTTGCATGGAGTGGATATTTCCATGAAGTCCCAAAGTCTAGAGCCAACCCATACTGTTCATGTTTGGGGACTTGTTCTCACATATTAGCGAGTATTCGGAAGTTCGACGTTTGGGATTTTTATAGTGTTATGTTTGGAATTTCTCCGAAGCCCGAAGTTCTAAAGTCTCAAAGCGTCTGACTCCAGAAGCTCTGGGGAGCACTTGTTTGGTAGATCAGAAACTCAACTTTCAAGAGTTTTTAAGTGTGATGTAGAAGAAACCTATGAAGGCCAAAGTTCTGAAGCTTCAGAGCCCCGAAGCTCCAGATAGATTATGTTCATAAATTTGGCATTCGAGAGTATTAAAGTGTGTTGGTGTGGAATCTTCCGAATCATCGGAGGAACAGAGTCCAAAAGATCCGGCGTGCACCTGTTCAGGAGTTTGGAAGCTCGGTGTTCGAGAGATTTTTTGTTTTATGCTGAGAAGTTCTCTGAAGCCGAAAGCTCTGGAGCACCGAAGTAGTAAACCTTCAGAGAGCAATGATTCAAGAGTTTTTTAGTTCGTTGTTTAGGAGTTTTGAAGTGCTCCGGTGTGAGATCCTCCAAATTCCGGAGTGTCAAAGTTCCGGACCGTTTAAGTGTCGTGGCATGATGACGTCACCTAGGGTGACGTGGACCCATATTATGCGAGCCAAGGGTCATCCTGATTAAATCGTTTCATAGATATTTTGTTCCATTTGGAACTTAACACGTGTCACCTGTCAATTGGGCCATGTGTCATCTCCATATTTTGTCCACGTACCACCCCCTGGTGCGTAGCTGCTAATGAGACCCCAGAAGTTCAGAAATTCGACGTTTGGAGGAAATGTTGGTTTGTGTTGAAAAATCCTTCGAAGCCCGAATCTCCGAAGCGTCGTAGTCGTGAAAGTATGGAGAAGAATAGTTCAGGGAGTTATCCACTTCAACTTTAAGAGGAAATGTTGTATGGTGTAGGAAGAACCTTGAAATACTGAAGTTCTAAAGCACCGGAGCCCCAAAGATATGAATAAGTATCGTTCAAGAGTTATCCAATTCCTAATTTGGGGGAATTGGGACATGTTGAAGAAGAAACCTTTAAAGCCCAAAGTTCCAGAGCCCTAAGTCACGAAGCTCTGGATAAGCACCTTTCAGCTAAGCGTTGGGTCATAGCCTATGGTGATATGAGACTTTGGCCGATTTTTTTTTATTTTAAAGAAAAAAGGGGCTAAAATGATGCAGGAGCATCACTTCACATCAACAACGTGCTAGCTAGACAACACATTCAACACACATTCAATGGAGGAGAGAGGCTCCTAACCTCTCAATTTCAAATTTGAAAATGTAATAACTGTTGTAAGGCTGAAGAGCCACACAAATGCCTTTGTGCATGTAGTAGATAGGTTCTCCTTTAATGTTTGAAAGGATGAAATCTATATCCGATCCGGACTAAACAACCATTGAATGTAACTCATTGTAATTACTGAGAGTAGGTGAGATGGAGGGAAGAGCTCGAGGAGACCCCTTTTGTAAAAAGATCTTTTGTATATAGATAGATGAGTTCCAAGAAAGTCAAAAGCAAGATTGGATAGATAGGAGAGAGATCTGAGACTTTGTTTCAGTCCAAGCTTTGTACACACTGTAATCAGACATTTATGTTAATGAGAAAAGAGTAGTTTTTCTTGCATATGATTATGTGTGTTTATGTATCTTTCATGAATTCTATGTGTGTGTTCATTTGTATGTTGTAGATGTATGTTATATGCCAACTATAGGGATAGATATGTTTTTCTATATAGGACTTTGTTGATTTCAGTATGGATTCTTTGTGGTTTCGTGCAAGGGGTTGCATGAGAGAGTACTAAGGACTCTATAAGCCAGTGCAAAGAGTGCACATCTGAGTTCTATGGAATTTAGGCAAAGACGTGATAGGAGGGAACACCAGAGGTATTATAAACTCAAGGGGAGAATCCTCAAGGTTACTGAACACCTTGTAGGTGAAGACTGTGCAGAGGAGGGCATAAAGAGAAGACAAAATCACTGAAGGTTATGTAAATCTCTACCAGGTGGGCATCGAGTGAGTGAAAAGAGTGCACGAGAAGAACTATGTTTCGAGTTCAGGGAAAGAAGAGAAGTGTCAGAGGAGGAAGACACTTGCAGAGTTGCTGAACACTCTGTTGGCTCAACAAGGTGTGCTTGAGCAGGAGGTTTCCAAGAGGGCACCAAATTCCCCTTTGAAGGGAAAGAGAATGGTTGAGCCCTTAGATATTTGAGAAAGCAAAGCTCTGGAGGAAGAGTGCCTTTTGTGCACAGAGTTCCAGCAGAAGGGAGCAGTAGGCCAAGACACTTCGAGGTCCAATCCACAGACAAGCTCAGGAGGAGTAGTGTGAAGCCTCATGCAGAGCACAAGTACACGTAGAGTCGAGGTCAACTTTCATTTCCAAATCTCAGGAGGGATAGCATTTTCAGAACGCAAGAAAGACCCAAAGTTTACAGGGCTTGCAGGAGAAAAATCGAAGGCCGAGGCCTTCAGAACAATTAGAAAATATTCTAAGTCTAGGGAGAAACATAAATCTCATGAGGAGGAGCACCACCACCGTTGGATCATACAGGGGAGAATATATGGACCATTGAATCTACATCCAAACAATAGAAGGTGAGTGCAGAAGAGGGTAGATCAGATCTGGGTCGTCAAATCTGGCGCAAGGGCCAACATCCGTTGGATCCGGAGGAAGGTGCATGAGAGAAGTTATGAAATGATCAGAACTATCCATCGTCAAAGAGGACAGGTGGCAACAGATCTGGGGTGTTCATGGAACCAGACACCGAAATATTTGCAAGGAGCAGAGGAGTAAACTTGCGAAAGGCAAGTTCATGAAATCATCCAGACCATCCATTGGAAAGGACACATGGCGAGAAGACAACATTTTTTTGACTCGTTGTGGAAGGAAGTCAAAAGGTAGAGTTTGAGAAACTCACGAAACACAAATTCATGAAGAGACTCTAAGTCATTGGATCGAGTTAGGCTGTGGGTCATCGATCCGAAGCATCGTCATTTTGGCATTTTGGGTACCGGGAGTTCAAAGGAGAGAACCATCCCAAAATCTTGAGTCATGAAGTTCTGACTTCCCAAAGGAGGAACGTGGACCGTTGGATCATGGAACAGTGATGATCGTTGATTTGATGAGGGAGGATTTTGAAATTTCGGGGATTGGAAGATCTGAGGTGAGAAGTATTTCAACTTTGCAAGTCACGAAGTCCCGAAACGCTTTGAGGTTTGGCCCTAGGTCATAGCAGGGGTCATATGGGCAGAGGCTAAGGTAGGAGCTACGAAGCGCTAGGCTATTATTTCAGATTTTGAGGTTTGGAGGAGTTGGAAAACATTGAATTGAAAGTCCTGAAATAGTGAAATCACGATACGATCACAGTCGTCGATTGAGAAGAGCGAAGGACCATAGATTGGTTAATCAACTATTTAGGAAATAGGATTTAGGGGTGGCTCGCATGTAGAAGTCCCAAAGTCCTGAAATGTGAAGCGCCTTGTGCTTGTTCGCGCATGGTGGGGTTTCAACAGAAGGACCTGTGGATTTGTTGAAGGTTATAGCAGGGAACTAAAGAGACATTTTGGCTCATCAAGAGTTGAAGAACGATCCTTAGACCGGGTTGTCAGAGGACCCTGTCAAGGAAGAGGTAGGTGGTATACATCATAAAAGAAGGAGATTGTGGGGTTCTTATTTGTAAATACCTACACCTAAGGAATTAAATAAGACCTGTTTAATTTATGAGAGGATCTAGAGTAGGTCCAAGAACTAATATGGCTCTGAAGATGAAGAAAAATTGTACAGGGATTACCTCCCAGGAAGAACAATTTTCCAATATCCATACCTTTCTTCTCAAAACTCCGAATTGAGTGTGGGAGTAGGCATTGGAAAGGTATTGAACAATAGAATATAACTACTCACTCAAAAAATTGATCTGGGTAGGAAAATTTTAGGAAAATTAGAAGAAATAATTTTTATGTATTATGGAACTTGTTGGGCCCTTCATTTTGATTAATAGAATTTGCACAAGTTGTTTCGGAGATAGAAAACCGACCAAAGGAAGGAACAAAAATTGGAGAAAAGGGAATGTGAAACATGAAACAGTTAGAACAAAAAATAGTTGGAAGGACATCACAACACCAGTTTTGAAGAAAGAGGTTGCAACCTAAAAAAGAAGAAGAGAAAACTCTCTGGTTCTCAACCAACAAGCCTAGATCAGGTTATATATATGGGATCAATATGATTGTAACGAGAGGGCCATGTTTAATTTTAGGCATATTGGGAAAGGTTGATTCAGAGTCAGAGTCTAGTTCTACTTACTGTCGTTAGCTAAGTTGAATCCTGAGATTTGGGTTGGGAACCAGACTGATAATGTAATAGATTCATGTATTATTGTAGGGTTGGAAAGAGAAAGGGGTTGAAATAAACTTGTCTCGCACTTTTGGAGAAGGACTTACTGATTATATTTGGCATGACCATTTGTATATGTGACTCAAGATGATCATCTGTTTGGACAAGAGACCTGATATATGATAATGCAGTTGGAAACCCAATTAAAAGAAAATATCTTATGTACTTAGCCTTTTGGTTTTATTGAATGATATGTTATGTTATGTTTTATGTTTGGTATTCTTAAATGATTATAACTTCCATATGAATGTCTATGCAACTCTGTTTCTCCATTCTCAGTTAGGAAATGTTCAGGACTGCAACATGTTTAAACTATCTTGCACAAGAATAATATGAATTTTGATACTTCAGGGATCTATCTGAGTGTTTTCCTTACCCTTCCCTCTCATACTCATCTTAGATGCACTTCAGGTGAGACTTATTCCCTCTTGGGAAGAGGAAAATGCTAGGGCACTAGACTACATCAGTACCTTTTGTTGGTAACTTGAAGAGGAACCTTGTCTGATCACTTTATGCCAAAAAAATTATTATGTTGTCGGGACTTATGCTTTAAAAGGGAACCTGTAAGGATAATTCTTTTGCAGATCTATATATTTGATGTTCAACAATGGTGGGAATGAAACTTTGATTCCTTTATATGAAAGGATACATAGTTGTGAGGTAAAAGCGTGAGCACTATAAGAGATTTTGTCTTTTATTCAAAAATATCGAATGACCAGTATGAGATTTTCCGGGTAAAATTCTCGGAAGATTTTTTCCATTGGGTAGATTGGCTACAAGAAGCTCCAGAATTCAAAGAACATGTCAAGAAGACCTATACTTGGGAAACATAGAATATCACAACACTTCATCGGTTGGATCACCAGATTATGCGAGTAGTTGATTTCTGGGTTAACACGACTCTAGAAGGGTATATCATTGAATTCACAGCTGAGAATCACCAATATTTTTCACAAGATGAAGTGATTTTCAAGAAAGGTGCATGTGGGAGACTGCTGAGGGAAATTCCCCTGTGGATCAAGGCATTCTTGATGGAGGAGGGGAGGTTAACTATTCCCTTGACTGAGATGGCATCCTAAACACCTACACTTGGGGTAGGGTGACTTTGGGGTAGGATAATGACCTTAGAAGGGGGAAGGATTCTTTGATAGATGGGGGATTGACAAGAAAATAAAAAAAGAAATATGAGAGCCTTGAGGAGAACCTCCATAGTTGAGAAGTGGTTGCATGGAAAGGTAAATAAAGAAGCAAAGAAATATGAGGTGTTGTAGAAATAAATTGGATCAGGAGGAACAGATGAAAGAAAGAAGGAATAGTTGAGGGATGTAAGAAGATAAGAAAGATTGGTCAGTCTAAGATTACATTAGAGAGAAGCGCAGAGAGAAAGGAATCCCCATGATCCGAAAATGATCTTTTAAATACTTTGGTTAAGTTTATGCATGAGTTTATTTACTATTTAGGAATTAAGAGAAGAAGCTTAATGAAATAATGTTGCACCCATATAATAAGTATAAAAAACAAACCATAACACCAAGATTCTTAATGGAGTTCGGCACACGTTTTCCTATGTCTCTGGGCCTTTATCTCATTAGGGAAGGCTTCTTATTAATATTCAATGCTTTAAGAATACAAAATAAAGGATTACATAATATCTCCTGAAACCACCTTTTAGATCTACAAATTCTAGATAGAAACAAACATCACCATTGTTTGGAACAAGAAATTATGAGACTTTTAAGTATAAAGTCAACTATGTTTGGATTGAAAGTTTGGGATCTGGAGGAAATTTTCTATTTGGCTACTCAAATGTAGAAAATGAATCCATATTCAGAATCCACTCAAAATTCTACAAATTTTGAGTATAAAGTCGACCTGCTTCTGAATAGTCCCTGGGGACCTCCCCTTGGCACAAATCCCAATGTTGCACCCTGTCAAATCCGTACAGTCTCGATTTGCATGCCAAAAAAATATTTTTTTCTCGATTTTCGTGACCAAAAAAATTATTTTTTCTCAAGTTTTGTGCCCCCAAAAAATATTTTTCTCGATTTTCATGCCCAATTTTTTTTTTCTCAATTTTTGTGTCTAGCTAAATAAACCAGACTCTGCTAAATTTAGGGGCAGTTTCCAAACTTAGAGCCAGTTATCCAGATTTAGCGAGATTTTGCTAGATTTAAAGGATCTCTGCCAGATTTGATGGAACCGCCAGATTTGGAGGAATCCACCAGATTTGGTCGACCTTCTAGAAGGTGCCACATGTCACCTTTGTATGGTGCCATGTGTCACTTTTTTATTAGGCCAAATCACCCCTAAAAGATCCAAAAATGACATCCATGTGTCAGCCTCTAGTGCTGCCATGTGTCATGCTGAAGTCATCATGACATTATTCTAATGTCATCATGATGTACTACTGATGTCAGCATTGACTTTGACCTGTTGACTTTGACTTTGACTTTGATTTTTTTTTCTATTTGACCTGATCTTCAGATCGTGATAAATTGTGCATATGGTGTCCATTTTTAGAAGAAATAATATGGCCAAAATCAACATGATGAGCTCGACACAATGGCACTAGTTTCGTTGGATTCTATGAACTTTGATTTTTAGGCCTTCCTAGATCCATTTTGGATCACCCCAAGTGGGTGGAAAGGAAGAGGAGTGTGTAGAAGAAAGGGAAGATGAAGCAAGTTTGGATCTTGCAAAGGACCAAGAATATTCAACCTCGATATCAGGAAATATCAGGAATCGAGTCAAGAAGGCTTCTCCAGAGGAAGAAAAGGAGACCCCTCAAATCAAATAAACTGACACATAAGTCAGTGGAACAAACACTGAATCAGTCATTCCCCAAGTGTCCTATATACCCGTGGTAAGATCTATACTACATACTTATGTTATTTATTTTCCCTCGCATTCAGTCAGTTAGTCACATTCTCTAAGTGCAAACACTGGGAGGATATTGGGATCCCCTGACATATCGTAACCAGGGTGTTAGGTTTCATTTTAATAGGAACAATAAAACCCGTAATGGCTAGAAATATGGGAGGCTCGATCACCCGATACCTAGAATTCTAGGGTAAAGTGGATGAGGATGTAGAGAAACATCGTTTCCTATGTGAAGCCATCTAGATATCTAGAGGGACTCTTGATGCAAACAAGTTAGTACAATTTCAAACTACTTTGAGGGGTCGTGCCCTTGAGTGGTACATGAAGGCTATTGAACTAGGGGTGAAAGGACAAGATTTCACCCTTGCCCAAGTTCATCTAAAGTTCATCATCAAATTAAAACTACCTCAGTTAGAGAAACAAGTTATCTCTAAGTTGTGGGAGATTCAACAAAATGAAGGAGAATCTACCTAGGAGTACAATCAGAAATTTAAAGATGCTATTGGGAGGTTAGCGCATCCAATTCATGAATATCACAAGAGGGAATCGTACATCCAAGGATTACTACCTCTAACGAGAATTCCTCTAACACAACAATGAATATCCACCTTAACAGATGCCTTGGAACAATCGATGAAGATTAAATCCATGGCAGGATATCTAGGGAGTCTGAGAGTGACCAGACCTTGAGTGGATGCAAATTTGTCACAAATCTAGGGATAAATATCGACACTAATGGAGAATATTAAGGAATTAACTATACCAAGACTAGGACGACCTCAAGTTTGGTGCAAATGATGCTACACAGAGGAGCATTTGGAAAATGAATGCCCATGCATGAGGGGAATGGGGCCTCCTCAGAATCTGATGGGGCCCTCTCCAGGACCAACAGGAGGAGTTGCAAAAATATCTGGAACTCCACCATTCCATGCACCAGTTCTATACCATGCCTTTCTAGGCACTCAAACATCTGAGCCAACTGAATATTGTGAGATTTTTCGGACACATGATCATGCGTTGAGGTAGTGTCCTATCATTCAGAAGTATATGACTACACCCAATAAAATACATTGTGAGTTATGCATGTCTACAACACATTATACAAATCAATGTAGAGTGTTGGACAGGCTTGCCAACATATTAGATCAGATAGAATTTAGAATAAACATAACCCCCCAAGGACCTAGAAGAGGCCGGGGAGGTGGGGGTGGAGGTGGATTCAGAGGAGGAATAAATGGGGGAAGAGGGTCGGGTAGATGTTACAACTATGATAAACAAGGTCAATTGGCCAAAGACTTCCCTCACCCAAGACTACCATGGTGCTCTCACTGCAGAACTAACGGGCATGCAACCGAAGACTACCCAGAACTGATCGCAAAATGGGAAGATTGGGTTCGTCAACGAGGAGATAACTTCATAGGCTCAAAACTAAGAAATTAAATTGAGGGAAATCTACCTAATATCAACATCATTACTTGCGGAGGAGAAAAATTTGGGGCAGATGTAGGCAGTCAGCCCAAGATTCAAAAAGCATCTCCCAAGGATGACATGTATGACCCTTTAAAACCAAAATTGTTTTTCAAATATGCAATAGAAATATCTAAGAGTATCTATGCTCCAAAAATAGTGGATAATTCCCATAAATTCCCCTTTCAACCTAAACTTGTGAAAGCCATTACCTCACCACCTACACCTAGAAACCATGTAATTCCAAAGAGACACCCTAAGCAGTCCCAAAACATAATCAATCTTTGGTTTCAATTGTTATTTGATATCCTCAGGGATGAACAACTTACAAAGAAGTTATGCAACACCTTGTACCTAATACTGGGAAATGAGAGAACCCCAAAAGCCATCATAATGACCAACCTCCCTGAGAAGAGTACCTAGAGAATACAAAGAAGAAAGGTGCAAACAAGAAATGAATTTAGGCTAGAATCCCAACTAGATTATTTTGAAATTAAAAATGCCATGCTAGATTTTGGATCCTATGTCAACATCCTACCCAAAAGACCTAGGAAGCTTTCATAAAACATCAATTAGTGTATTCCCCCATCCAGTTGAGAATGGTGAACAAGTACTGCAGTTTCCTAGTAGGAAGGCTGGAAAATGTAGAAATAGATGTTGCAGGAGTTAAAACAACAATCAATTTAGAAGTAATTGAAATCATGGGAGACAATAATCCCTCCCCTTCTCTACTCAGAATTGATTGGGCATACAACTATGTTATCATTAATCTAAAGAAGGACACCATGACATTTGAAGCGGATGGGATAAAAGTGGTTCAGCCCTTAAATCCATATTTAGGGCCTAGATACACTGAGTCGGTGGACAACAATAAGGAATCAGATTCTCTTGACCAATTATACACCATAACAACAAGAACGAGACCATATTATATAAATCCCACTGCATATGGATTGATAAGTTGGAGAAGCATATAGTCTGCTGACGAGGATTCAGAATTATCATTTGACAGTTGGCAGCAAGGCTCATATGAACGATTCTCAAGATGATGCACAATTGTCAGAGAAACTAGATGGATTGGAACCGAGGTCAGGGAACACCCATCATATAGTTTTCTTACCAGCATGGAAGAGAAAATAGTGGCAAATCAAAGGATCGCAATTCTTGACTTAGCATTGTAGGATACCCCCTCTAGATGGTGGGCCACTCACAAAATCTTGATTATGTAGTGGGAAGACGTGAAGGAAGCCATGCGATGTCGATTCCAAAGTAAGTATCAACTGAAATAATATATGCATATAGATTTTCAAGATGTTCAACTGTTCGATGGACAATCTGACCCTAAAGTGCATATTGAGCACTTCTTAAAATAGTGGCAAGTTGCAGAAGTACCCTCTCACCTATGGGTTCAGGTAGTTATCCACTCGCTGGGTCAGATCCCAAAAGCCTAGTACACACATGAAGAGACCAGAAGACAAACAAGTTGTTGGCAGACCTTAAAAGACCAGTTTTGCAAGGAATTCTCCTTCACAAGTAAGTACCCTAAGCTAAACACAATCCTTCAAAGAATCCGAGAAATGATTTTTATTGACATTTGCAAATAGATACCAAGCCAAGTAGTATGTGTTGACCAT
>JZKD02S0160851.1:11025-23346 GCA_000966675.3 Picea glauca
TACTATCCTTTAACTCCCTATGTGTGAGTTAATCTAGAAAAAGCATGAAACTATCCTAGATTGAACATGTGGGCATGTGTGGGACCGTTACAAACTTTTAAACTCTCCTAGTTTTATGATCTAAGAAAGCAGAAATTCAAACACTATTCTAGCTTTGCTGACATGTGGGCATGTATGGGCCCGTTACAAGAATGTGTTTGAAAAAAAATGAAACTAAGAGGGGTCTCAAAAGAGCCGTTGTCCTCTCCTAAACGTTTTTTGAAATTTTTGTTAAAGGGAGATGAGATCGTTTTCGCAATCTCTTTCTGATTCTCAAGGTCGCTTGGTGGCGCGAGAGAAGAGCATACTCAAGATTGTTACTTACAACTTCTAGTCCCGAATGTGAGGTTAGATGTGATTAGAATTGATATTCAACTTAGTTTATAAATCAAAGCAAACCATCCACGTGGTGAAAATAAAATAAGGGGAAAATGATTTTTATCCACCTAAGTGCCTATGTTTGCCAGATTATCCCCTTTATAAGTTGAGGGGTCTAAGTGGTGCAGTATTTAGAGCATGCATGACATCATTCTTGAGAAGGAAACTGAGTTTCCCCACATCCAACCTTACAATGAAAAACTTGGTTCGAATGCGCGGCTGTTAGTATGAACAGAGGCGCGTCAGCGCATGCGCGTGCTCTATAATAGAGACCAGAGTGCATGTGCACGTCTGTGTGGTGGAAAACCCGCGCGCTTGTTCTCATGACTGAAAAAAGAAATTTCGGACAAATTTCCCTCGATTCTCCTATGAATTGACTATCCCGTAGGTCGGCGGAAGCCTGGAAGTTAATAAAAAACAAAAAGGAAAGCGAATTGAACCCGATTGAGAGAGGATTTTATACCTTTGGACTCCCCAGTGGAGTCGCCAATCTATTCGCGGTCAATCTGTCAGCAGGTGAGCAAAATGGAGACCGCTCTGCATGCCCTGTTGGGTTCACCAAGGCAGAACATCTGTGGCAGCAAGGGTGTTAACAGAAAGCAGAAAACAAAACAGAATACAATCGAACTAACAGCTGAAAGAAAATAACAATTCGGAAACAAACAGAAACATCAAACACGAGACAAGGGAGCCGTCAATGGTTCCAGGATTGATCTATTAGTGAAACCAGAGTACACGCTGAAGACAGGGGTAGGGGTTCCCTCTCCCTCCAATGGAAGGTCCTTTGGAGCCCTCAAGATTGTGCTTTCCTTACAAAACGAGTAGAGCTGAAATGCATAGTGAAAGAACTCTGAGTTAGGCCGCTCATGGATGGCTTGTCAAAAGACTGAGCTCTGAATCTGGACAGCGTAACTTTGCTGGGAATTCTCTACTGAAACAGTGGGTCTCCATGGCTATTTATAGCATTTTCCAGACAGACACGTAACCATCTTCCAGTGTAAACATGGACCTATTTAGGGTTCACTTAAGTCATTAATTCACCGAATTTGCAGAGCCGACCCTGATCTGAGGGTCAAATCACCTCAGGGGCCGGTCCATAGGCGGTCGAGAGGCCGACTTAAGCAATTAATGCACCATATTAGCAGATGCACGGATTTTTATGTGGACAGTCACACGTCGGGCGCGCGCATGCACGTGAAACACATTTTTGTCCCGCACATACGCGCGTGCACCCTACTGCTGTAAAGCGCCCTTCAATTTTTGGTTACTTTGTATAGTTTTTGACTCTTCTGGAATGCTGTGAACTTAATTCAGTGCCATGAATGACTTCATTGCTGTTTTGATGATGTGGATTTTTTGTCGCCGTGTGCAGACGAAATTTCAGTGATAACAATGTCCAAATAACTTCATCAATCTTCTGGTCCAAAACCCATGACTAGGGTTGACATCAATGAGAACAACCAATCTTCCAACAACTACGACCATAGAGGTTGTGGGAGTTGAAGGTGTGCCATTAACTATAGTGGGTATGGGAGTCGAAGAGCTCCCAGAATTCTGAATACCAGGTTCAGTACTCATTCTTGTAGAATCACAATTCTGAATGGCGGATGTGTGTGTACCACGTATAATGACTATACACCTTTTAGAAGGCAATGACACAAAATCCGGTGGTAACTGTAACAAGTGACGGGACCGGTGGAGCGATTGGTCTGACTCCATGATGAGTTAAGACTCTAAATATAAAAATATATCCTAAGTCCAACTGGTAAGAAAAGAGCACACCAAAATTCAAACGACCAATATGCATGCAAATGGGGTAAAGTGGCTAAGTGGCCTCCCTCCCTAAAGAAGATATCTCTCATCCAAGAGGGACCTGAGACTGGCTGCTAAATATCGGAGGTAACAATATTAGTTATAAGGGCCCTCATGGGCTTAATAACCAGTCGTTCATATCCCCTTGTAGAGGTAATCCTCCATAGAGGTTGTGTGTTGTCTGGCCCCTATCTTACCCAGGGTACTAGCAGAATAACCCCTGCAAGTAACCTATGAGATACCTAAGTCAAACAACTAATAAACCATTGCATAAATGATGCACAAGTGAGAATTCCTAAGTCCAGATCACCATATGGGCAGGGTAGCAAAGCCCAAAACCTTGAAAGCACTGCCTCTCATGGAGGTATGGGCACTAACAATATCCCCAAATACGAATAAATCCACAAAAATATCTCTGACGCTAGGCGAGTATCCAGGGGATATCCCTTCAACTAACTTTGCATGACCTCATGATTAACTCTGGTGTGAGCGGATCCTCCTGATCTTACCAATTATACAATGGACTTCTCAACTCCCTTTCTCAAACACATATGTTGATTTAATTTCCTTCGAGAAGTTTACTCACAAAATCTTATTCCAAGGCACTAAATCCTAGGCTAGTTTGTGCACCCTAGAAAATAAAATCGTTACTAATAAATTTTAAATTATAGCATTGAGTTTATGGCTTTGATTACTCAAAAAGGTATGGTGATGAAACTCATGGTGTTATGACTCTGCAAGAAATTAAATATGAAAATAATGCAAAGTATAAATTTCACTTTTAATGTATGATATGCTCCTAAAAAATGAAGTAATTTTCAAATTCAACTCTGTGATTCAGAAGTAAAAAATGCAATCTTTCACTGTATACACTAAGCTAATGATAAAAACTCAAAAGACAAAAAATTCCAAGCAATGAAAAATGCCTATTTTTTTGTATTTTCAATATATCGAAACTGAAAATGCATGGATTGAAAAGTAACTTGATATATATCCCTACTATGTATAAAACATAGATAACTCAAGAAGGATATCAAGCAATGAAACACCCAGCCCAATGTACAAGGAAAATAAAAATGAAAAAATGAAGAGAAAAACTTCGTCCAAAATTCAACCAAAAGAGGGTTTCTCGTCATCCCATAGGTACTCAACAGGCACTATAGAGACCTAAGAAGGATCAACAAACATCAAATCCTGCCGAGCAAACACCACACCAAGAAAGCAGTCAAGGAGAAAAGGTGTACATGATTGTTTTGGAAAACAAAGCATATATATGCAACTTGCAGTGAGACAACCTGCGTGTATATGCAACTGTCAAGAAAAAAGGTGCATATATGCTTTGAAACAAGGCCAGGCAAGGGATAAAGATTGAAAAATCAAACCCAGAGTGAACAAGAGATGTCAAGCAATGATACGACAATAACCATAATATAAAAAAGAGCAATCTAAGGAGAAAAGTACTTCAAAACCTAAGAAAGAAGATTCTTCCCTAGTATGGTTGCCAATTATATTACGAGGAAAACATATCTATGGCTAGGGTAAACCACAACAAATAGGTATGAATGAAAAAATCAACTCAATTCCAGTATATGCTATATAAACTAATTTGCAAGAGAAGTAAGAAAGAGGCTTACCTTGTCTAAACGTTTGATGATGTCCACCATTGAGCACTTTGACCCAAATCTTTATACTTGCAACAAGTTCTCAACAAACAAGCAGAGAAAGCATATAGTGATGATATAACATGTTAGAACATTAGATAGCATAATCCATCAATATAAAAAACAAACATGCCCATGGATCATAACACATATATTTTCAAGATATCAATTGGATGAGAAATGAGTATTTCTATTAATAAATGATCAACAGAAGTGAAAACATTACAAACTTCTGCATTGACACAGTTTAGAACCAAGAAATCGAGTTCCTTCCAATTGGGCCTCCACCACTTCAATCCTCCACCAAAGGAAATATCATATAAGGGAGACAAAGAGGTCCTCCATCAATAAGGGAAGAGCTTGGGGGTTGAACACTATGTTCAGACTTAAAGGACAAAGGGATRCAAACTCAATAATGAAGTAATAATTTCTCCAGAGTAACTTTGCTCTCAAAGTTGAATTCTMTCATTCTTTTCCATRGATTGGAATTGGCTTCTTTATATCCTTCAAAATGCCACTAAAGGGCCAAGTCGGAACATTTCCAGTATATGAAAGTCCAAGGATCAGAGATATCCTGTCYTGACATGGATATCTAACATTTAATTTTGATTTTCTGACACAAATCTCGATGTACGCAGGTTGTAGTGGAGAAGCCAGCATATACGCTTGTTGAATATCTTTCAAGGTGCGTACAARTGGAAAAATATTTGTTGTTTTTTATGGATTTATCAATGAGGGAAAGTAAGTATGCATGGGGGAATGGAATAAGGCCCTCTCTGCAAGATTGCATAGGGTGAGGMAAATCTTGCTATAAAACTATAGGTTCTTCTTCATATACTTCTTCAAGCTATCMTTTCMTTGATCTTTTGAGTGTTTCATCTTCATCAAAGGTTACATCTCTAYTGATATCAATCTGATGGTAACCTAGTATGTAAATTCTAAAKGCCTTAGAGACCTCACAATATCCAACAAATATTCCCTTCTTTCCTAAAGGATCCAACTTGGTTCTCTTTTATTTTGGAATGTGTACAAATACTAGACAACCAAATATTTTGAGATGGATTTCTTCTAGATTATTTTCGGTGAGCTTTCTTTGGGATTTTTGAATCCAAGTGCATTATGGGATAATTTGTTTTGGACATATACTGTTCTTTTTTCTTCAGCCCATAAGTGCATTGGAATATCTTGATCATGAATCATAGTCCTTATTTCTTCCATAATCGTTCTATTCTTTCATTCCACTACACCATTTTGTTGAGGATTATAGGGAGTGGTGAGATTCCTCTTAATCTTGGCATCCTTGCAAAATCTTGTAAATTCATTTGAAGTTTAATCTCCTCCATTGTCTGACCTGAGTATATTTATTTTCCTTTCTGAGAGGTTTTCTACCAAGGCTTTAAATTCTTTGAACTTTCCAAGTACTTCATCTTTTGATTTTAAGAAATAAATCCAAGTCTTACGAGAGTAATCATCAATAAAATATACATAGTATACATACCCTCTTAGATAGGTTGATGGCATTAGACCGCATACATCTGAGTGGACAAGTTCCAAAATTCCTTATGCTTTAATGTCGCTCTTTGGAAAAAGTTTCTTTATGTTATTTCCTTGTGCACATCCCTTGCATACACCTTCATGATCAACCTTTAGTTTTGGTAAACCTGTAAGTACCTTTCTTACATATGGTAAGGCTTTGTAGTTGATGTGAGCTAATCTTCTATGCCAAATTTCACAAGGAATTTTAGTAGAGTGAGTCAAGGATACATCTGAGTGACCCTTTAACTTGTACAAACCACCTTCTTCTATTCCAATAAAAATTGCATCTTCTATAGTTTTTCCTTTAGACCAAATAAGAAATTTACCATCTATGAATGCAACCCTGAAACCTTTCTTATCTAGGGCTGAAATAGAAAGTAAGTTCTTTTTCAAACCTGGTACATAGAGTATATCCTTCATTCTCATCGGATTTCCTAAATCAAGTTTGTATGTGGTATCTCCCATTCCTTTGATAGGGTATTGATAATCATCTTCAAGTGAAACTTTTTGGGGGGATTCCTTTTCTATAAGGATGGAGAGAGTGTTCTTATAACCTATCATGTGCTTAGAGGCACCACTATCTATGAGCCAAGCATCCTCTCCAAGTGTCACAGATCCTGAGAGAGCGAAAAACAAAACATATTCTTCAATATATTGTTTAGCTAAATTCTTGGGTGGCTCATCATATTCAGTTGCATGGGTATGATGTCTTTTATTATTTCTCCTCTTGTATTCTTCCCTTCTAGCAGGACAATTCTTAACAATGTGTCCCATTTTATCACAATGATAACATTAGTAGGAGGAGACATCTTTTCTCTTTCTTTTACCCTTATGATATTTCTAGAATCTCTTTGGAGAGTGAGGTTATTTATGAAAGTGGGTCTCCTTTTGAAAATGAGACTTCCCCTTTACACCTTTAGCATGAGAAGTTATGTCTTGATATTCATCTCTTAATAGGATAAATTCTTGGTTGGCCACTCCTGCTTCTTCTTGAACACATTCTTCCCATAAACTGTCAAATTGGAGTTTCTCTTTTCTTGCACAAATAGTTTGGATGAAGGAATCCCAAGGTCTTGTGAGACCATTAAGAGTTTTCATCATGAGTTCATATTCATATAAGTTGTCTCCAATTGCCTCTAACTATTCCTTGAATTAACAAACCCTAGAGAAATAGTCTTGAACTATTTCTTCTTTTTGCATCTTTGTATTCTTGAGTTGGGTTCTCAAGTTCATCTTTCAGTTGATGTTATTTCCTTCAAACATTTTGGTTAGGGAATCAAACATATATTTTGGAGTATTCTTAGAAGACACTTGAGGGATCAAGTGGTCTTTAATAGAATCTTCAATTATTCTTTTATCCTTAATCATATCCTTCTTGTACTTTTATTTGGCTGCATTTTCTTTGGGTTTTGGTACATTTTCTCTTATGAATTTTGCAAGGTCATTCTCTTCAAGAATGATTCCAATTCTATACTTCTAGGAATGAAAATTTTCCACACCTTTTAGCTTGTCAACAATCTTGGTGTTGGTAAAATATAGATAGGTACAATAAGATGGTGGAAAAGGATCACTAGCCAACTCTATTGTATTCACACCAATGCTACATATTTATAGTACAATGGGTGATGCCACCTCATAGAGAGATTTTCTCTAGATCCTAAAATGATGCATGATGATTAGGATAGAAAATATTAACTAACTAATTATTCATCACTTTAGGATATATTACTAATATCCTAAATGAATAATACAAATATAGGTGACAATTAGACTTAGTGATTCATTAAGGTAAGCCACAGGCTAACATTCCCCCCCTCAATCACAAGTTTGATAAATAATACTAGCAATGAAGCATAAACTGGTATCATTTCCAAGTCTTCATACTGAACCTCTTTAGCTAAGCCTGAATGAAGAACTGTCTGAAAAACCGTCAATCTGGATGCTGAATGGTTCATCTAAAATGAACTGGAAGAGAGATGAGATATGTAAGTGAACAAATGTAATATGCGAACATTCCCTGATTGCTTGACAATTTGATCATTTTGCCAAGTATTTGAGCTAGAAGAATCTGATGTCTTCTGGTAATTAGTGAACATGTAGTATCACCACTCTACTACCAGTTTATCACTAAAGTGCTCCCAAAATATGTGGTTTGGGATAACCACTAACCAATTGATACCATGTATCTGATGGTTTTTGGATGACCACTAACCAATTTTGACACTTTCAGGTGTCTAACAACATCCCAATGTATCATGTGTATGAATCAATTGTAGGTCATTGAACCATATTCCAACCAAAGTCTGCTATCTATAGACTACATTTTCCCATTTGATAAATTTGATGCTCATTTGGCATATTTGATGTTTGTTGTTTTCGAAAATTTTGGTTTGAAAACCATCTTCAATTTCCCCCTTTGTCAGCTGAAAGGAGAGACCACAAGTGTTTTAAGGAACCATCGTCATTTGTTTTTTGAACTCCCCCCCTTAAGTTACAAAAGAGTTACATAATTGTACTCCCCCTTCTAGGCTCAAGAGAGTACCATACTTGTTCGATTTGTATACAACACAAAGTGGGCATGTGGAAAAAACCACATGTTATTTCATACCGTGAGGGCCATTCTTAAAATATATTCCATAAGGGGACCACTTATGTGAGGTACAAAAAATGATATGTGTTGCAAGATTGGTATTTACTCAAGATTTAATTCTACGGTAAGACTTATATAATCGCTTGGTTGTTGATGACCACTGCCAAGGATCAATCCACTCATAACGAATCTTCAATATTGTAGGTTTATTTAGTGTTGAACATCTATATGAAGAATGATTATTCTTGCCACAATGTTGCAAGGATGGAGATCAAAAAATTGATTCTCCTTGTGACCAACTCGATTACAATGTTGACACTTATCATTCTAATTCTCAACTGTGACAGGTGAAGTTGAGACTTCTTGAAGGAATCCAACACTTTGGAACTGGATTGGTTTGGAATGATTAGGAATATGAAAGATAACTTCCTTGTCATATCCAAGTCATATTCTATTCTTGTTGTATTTGATTTCTTCTCAAGGTCTGATGATGGGTTTGTAAATAATATTATGAACCTGTTGCTTTGAAATATGTGGAAGTGGATTTACTATATGTCGTTTCATTATTGAAAGGTTTTCTTCACTGAAGTCAAAAGAAAACTCTTGAAATGTAGGTTAAAAAATAGTTTCATCTTTGTCTGCATATGGAGTTGTCTTACTGAGTTTCCCCTTCACTATCTATTGATCAAAAACATTAGCATCATCATCTTCATCATCATAGAGAGGGTTTTGCTGAACAAAAACTAGTTTAGAACACTTCACTGGTTGTTGATTTTTGAGATCTATCAACTCATCATTCAATAGTTGGGATTGAGATTGAAGAAATATAACTTTAGTTTGCATCACTTGCAAACAAGTTATCACTGATTGAAGAATATCTTTGTGAATTTTGACTTTGTTGTCTTCAACAATGTTTATTAGAGTGTTTAGTAACTTTAATAATTCTAGATTTTTCTCCATTTGAATGCACTCGCTTGAACTTCTCGTTCACTTTCTCTTCACGTTGGCTTGTACTCGCTCACTTGAACTTGCTTCTAGGAAGTCACTTTCTTGTGTTTGTTACACATCAAAATTCATCACTTCGATAATATCACATTCTCATTGCCGTAAGTGTCGTAAGTGTCGTACTTTTGTCACAAGTGTCGTAAATGCCACATTTTCATCACATAAGTGTCACATCACGAATAAAACCATGATGAAACTTGATATGACCCATAAAACATGTTAGAAGAAGAATCCTCATCATTTGAAAGATGAAACAAAGTGTTTTTCTATGAGAATTGGTCATCTTGACAATTTTTGGAAGATCAACGCTCCTCTACTCATATGCAGGGAGCATTAGCGCTCTCTGTATACTAGAAGGGAGCATTGTATCACTATGTTTCCCATTGTAAAGGAGCTCCAATTAGTTGAGAAAATATTGGGAATAAATCCCCTTTTTCTCTAAGGAAAAATAGGGATGATTTGAGTTGGTTTGGATCGACTCTAACCCTTAGGCTACATCTAAGGGAGATACCACAACTAATGGAGTCATATCCTCAAATAATACCAAATATAACCAAGGTGGTTGGGCCTCCCAAAAATTATAAATGGAGGCATTCTCATGGTGAACAAGAAGGCAAAAAATCAACAAAATCATTGTCATTATGATTGTGGATATTTCAAGCAAGGGGTTGGATGAGGAGGACTTGGGGAGGCTGCTACAAAACCATCCATGATTGTAAGTATATATTTAGATTTCTCATCAATATAATTGGCCTATTCAATTCAATATTTTGTATTCTTGCATGTGCTTGTTGATCTTGGTAGATAAATTTATTTAATCTAATCTCGTAGAGTAGGAGTTCTCGGTCTCTCTTTGTTGTCCATTGTATTTCAAGTCTCAATTTGTGCTGAAGAGTTTGGAGATCAAACTCGGATTGGGAGAAATGAGGGCAAGCTACGAAATAAGGTGCATCACACTTTCTTCCATCTCTTTCTCTTTCTGATTAGTTAAACTGAATTCAAAGGGATGTTAGTGCCCATTATATTTTTTTGTCTTGGTATTAGGGTCTAGAATCCAAGGGAGAATTCACCTATCCACAAGGGATTTATTTCATAACAAAAATTGACTACTCCACTGGGGATTGAAGTTTTCAATTTTGGTTATTTTCTTGGTTTTTCCTTGCATTTTTCCTATCTTCAGATCCTATTTGTTGATTTGATCTATTCATGCATCTTTCATCTTTGCTAAAGTTGTCTTACAAAGTCTCTAATTGAATTTTCTCGAGTTTTTTTATTTTTTTTGTGTTTTTCCAAAAATTTTCTCAGAACTAGCATCCTCTCCAGGTTAATTCAGAGCATAGATAGCTTGATCAATTCTCCCCCATAATGTATTAAGGAGAGTTGTAGCGCTCTGGTGATGTTACTACCAGAGCGCTGATTTTCCTTGCCTTGGAAAATTGTTGTCTATCTATTTGATGGGTATAGTTCTTGGTATTTTTTTATTTGTCTCAAATCCTTTTCAATTAGATCTTATCTTCTGTTTGACTTACAACTTGCTTCTTTTCACTCTTTTAGTCTTTATTGGGTTTTGTGTTGTCTTTCCTTATCACAAAAATGACCATCTTTCCTCAAACTTGGGTTCTTTTTGTTTCTCTTTACATTCATCTGATTGATTGGAGATTGTTATAAGGAAAGTCATTGATCTCAATACCTTTTACTTAGGCTTTGATCCCGCACTCATTTCCAAAAGATTTTTAAGTGTGATTCTTTGTTTTTTTGGTGTTTTTCTTTGAATAGTTAGTCTGTTCTTCTTTTAGTCTCTTATTGATTGTTGAGAGTGCCTTTGTTTGTGTGCTTTTGCTTCCTCTTTTCCAAAGTCGTAGTAGTGAAGTCATATTTAATTATTAGTGAAAACAATAAGCATTATATGCATTATTCAATTTAGATTTACAATCAAGCAAAGTAATACTTTTTGCATTGGTTCTTGGATTTTGGAAATGTTTTCCTTATAATTCGGAAATTGTTTGGATTCTTGTTGAGAATGGAATTGTATGAAATTTTTTGCATTCTTAAGTGCTTGTTAGTGAACAAAAAATAAACTCTTCTCCTTCCCATAGTTAGAAGTTCATTGAAAACAAAATTTTCATCTCATTCTTTTTTTCTTTCTTGGAGTCGAGTATCAAACATCATTAGTTTCACTATCATTCACCTTTGTGTAAAGAACAACCACTAAAATCAACGTTGATTAAAATATATCTAGAAACTTTTTGTTTTTAAGATATTTACACCAACAATAGACTAGGACTAGAGATTTGATATAGGCTATGAGAATAAATCTCCAAATCATTCAAGAAAAACTTAGAATCTTGCAATAGAGAGAGTAAGTCCAATTTTCGTATAAGCATAGCTGGGATCCCCCTCTCACACAAGGGTTACACATGAGGTCATGTTCGAGAGATCAATGGAGATTATCCCTCTGAGGATTAATTGTTTGTAGTAGTCAGATCGTATACTGGGGGTTCTTATTAAGGTTCATCTATCTTCATTTGGTCTCGGAGCTTCATGAATTCTAAATCCATTCGGGGTCCTCTAGAGTTTACCGATACAATTTTCCTCAGTTCTCTTGAAGGATTTCAGACTTGATATCCTACCCATATGTTCAGACTCGACTGTTGATTGTACCTACCCATAGGCTAACTGCAAGTTGGTATCCTTAGTAGCCATAATATTTAGGGTCTTTACACAAGGTGACAGTGAAGGGAAATATTCACTGTACCTAGAACATACGTTGGTCAAACTCACTTGGGCTCCTTGGAGGGTAACCTGTGGGTAAAACCGTGAGGAATCTTGCACCAATGTGTAAGTTCATTAAGAAGGTCACCAATGTAACTGATCCAACCACTCATATTTTATCCCCTTCTCACTTTGATCACACAATGTTGGATTTCATCACCAACTAGCACGTTCATTGTTTTCTTGTTGGTTTCCTAGGTTTTTTAGCGAGTGTTGTTTGTTTACTTTATTGTATTTCAAAATTGAGATTGTAGATGATAAAGGTATTCACAGATCACGTAGGATGAAAGGGTTTCCTCAAGAAGGATACAAACCCTTACCTCCTAACTCACCTAAAGACACTTACCATGAAGAGGTTGAGAACCATTTAGACGTTGGGAGTGTTACTACTCCTTTGCTAGTGAATCTCGAGAGAGCCTTGGTTATGGTTGAAGAAGGCACCCTTCCTATCAAACATGCTTTTCAAGTACCTCTCAATCCACTCCTTTTCTGATTGGATTCCTTAGGTATTGTTATAATATAATATTA
>JZKD02S0160862.1:8456-23346 GCA_000966675.3 Picea glauca
ACTTGATGAATACTTTGCCCTACTAAAGTGGAATTAGAAGAGGCAAAGAAAATCGAAGACATTCTAAAACATCAGTTATTAGAAAAGAAGGCAAGATGTGAAGTTTTGGAGGAAGAAGTAGTGATAACTAGGAAATAGTTGGAGAAGTTTCAAGCCTTGTATCATCAAAATATGTCAAGTATCAAAGCCTTAGAAGGATTAGCCACCATTCTTAATCAACAAAGGAATCCAGAGTTGAAAAATGGATTGGGTTATGAAGAAGGATCAAGTATATGTCATCCAAGAAACAAAGAACCCATCAAACACCCAAATCAAGTTCTTGAACAGTTCCCTGATCCTGGATGAGATCTTGGATAGTCAGAGATCACCAAAGGACAAATCTTGTCTTGGATACAATAAGAAATAAATCAGTACTCCTAAGAAACCTGATGCGGGTCCTTCATTTGTAAAAAGGGAAATTAGGTATCACTCATGCTCTTCAGGTTCAAAGAATGAAAGAAATATTGCAATATTTAGAAGATCAGATCAAGGAAGACATCCAGAAGCTACTCATACACCTCAAAGTAAGTTTAGATGAGAGATACCTTCATGGATGAATCAAAGGAGGTATGAGAGTGTTTGTAATGGTTCTTGTCTTCTCTTATGATGGATATGGTCATAAAAGCCTTGGATTGTAGGCATAAATATATATATATATGAGCTACAATTGTGCAGTGTTCCAGTAGGACAACAACAACCTTTAGAAACACAGGGGGTGTCATTCAGTTATGACAAGAAAAGGTTGATGAAGGAGTCCTAGTAAAAGAGGTGAGAAATTTTGAGTCTGCTATAGAGGACACAACTGAAACTGAAAATAAACAGGTCCAAGAATCAGAATGAGAAGACTCTGAGTTAGATACAAATACTCTACAGAACTCAAATAAGAGAATCCATCCTATCAGGGGGAGTATGTATTGGTTGAATATTTGATACCTCCAAAAAGTACTACAAAAACTCAGGGGGAGCATGTTTTCTTTGACGTTGATGTCAAAGGGGGAGAAAAGGAGTGGTCTGGATGATACAGTTGGAGGTCCAAATAGACTAGCGCAACCTTTGAGCGTTGCCATCAATGCCAAAGGGGGAGATGGTTGTCATGTTTACAGGCAGACTGTGCTTGTCATTGATGGCAAGAAAATAAGCAATGATGGAAAACAGGGAAATCATAAGTTTAGAATAAGAAGCGAACAATATGAAAATCAAATCTCAGGAGGAATAGCAAAAGTATGTGGAGATAAAAGCTCGGAAAGAAGCATAAGTTCGGGAGGAGAAGCAAACAATATGCAGAGATCAAAGCTCAAAAAGAAGTGTAAGCCCAGGAGGAGAAGCAAACACTATGAAGAGACAAGAAATCTCAAAAGAGATAGTAGTTTCCAGAAGCACAGACGAGGTCCAAGTCATAAGGACTCACAGAAGGATCAAAGGTCAAGGCTTGACACTTAGACATTCTTCCAAGTCGGAAGAAATCGTAAGCTCAGGAGGAGGAGTGAAAGTGGTCGATGGATCAGAGTCCATACAGGAGGAGTGCACAGAAATATCGAGTCGTCGATCTAAGAACATGATCCATGAACAACATTTAGTTCGGGTCAAAAGATGCGAGGAGTTTACACTCAAGAAATTTTGAGATTTGAAATCCTCGGAATGCGAAGTTTTTCCAGTCGTGAAATCAATTTCGAGTGGAAGGAAAGGATAAGATAGCAAAGTTTCATTGTAGAAATATCGAGTTGTAGATCCAAGATCCTGATCGAACGTACAATATTCACTTTGGATATAGATATGCGAGGAGGTTACGCTCCTGAAAGTTTGATATTTGAAAAACCCGAAGCCCGGAAATCCGAAATGAATAAGGATCGTCAAATCTAGAGATAAGACAATGATCGTTAGATTAGGGATATCTACGTCATTAGATTACATCAGCAAATCTCATTCTCAAGGACATGTGGCAGAACACGTCAACAAGGACACATGGTAGAACATGTCAGCAAGGACACCTGGCGCAATCAGACAATGACAAGTGTCAAGTTGATTCAGCATTTCTGGTACGTAAAAATCACAAATATGAGTGACACGTGGTAGTTACTAGGGTTATGACATGTCAGCAAGGACACCTGGCACAATCAGACAATGACGAGTGTCAAGTTGATTTGGAATTTATGGTACGTGAAAATCACAAATACGAGTGACACATGGTAGCTACTAGGACTGTGACATGTCATCAAGTGACATCACTCTAGGATTTTTACTTCAGGATCTTTGCCACCAGCACTTGCCCAAATTTCTGAAGTCCCAAAGTGGTTTTGGTCCATCCATCATTGAGGAGGATAGGTGGCATGAGATCCACAACTTCATAAGTTTTGTGGATGGGGGGAATGTGAAAATCGTTGAAGACAAATCTCGATCGTTCATCATCAAGGAGAGTATGTGTTAAATAATCTAAGATTTCGGAGAAATCTCACTTAAGGATTTCTAGTTGAGACTTGAGAATTCCAAACCCTGAATACCCAAAAGGATCGTGACCATCGATCCAAAAGAGACACGCGTCGTTGGGTCATGGACTCCAGGTGAAATGCTCCAGGAGCAAGCAGAATTTGAGAATCGAAACTCTCGAAGCCTGAAAGGAGAAATCAATCTCGTTCGTTGGTTTGGAGGGACACGTGTCATATGATCATTGAGACCAAGGATTGCATGTGAACAAAGGAAATAAGGAAGAGTCATCGATTGAAGAGGATAGATGTCAGAAAATATTCCATTTTGAAAGATATCCAGTCAGTAGCAACAGGGTTTGAGATTTGAATCTGTTGGATCCTAGATCATGAAGGAAACCTGAGTCATCGATGGAGGAAGGAGAGATCTGGTCCACAAACTTGAGAGGATAGATCTGAACTGTCCTTTCAGGAGCACCATCAAGATCATGAGATCAACAGTCATGCTCCATTACGGGGCCATAACATGCTTGGGCCTTAATTTCTCATGAATGGGCCACAATCGAAACCATGGTTTTGGAGAAAGGACGTATGGAGTCTTGCAGTGAATTGCGGGGTGAAAACAGGTTGTCCTCATATCGCCTATAGACCTTCCCGCAATCACGTGGTCACATGAACTCATCGCCCAAGGTCATATCTAGGGAAGAGTTATCGCGTCGCTAAGCTCCACTTCGGAGTTCGGGAGATCAGGAGTTGGGAGAATCGGGGTGACTCATGACATATGACCCAAAACGCGAAGTCCCGAAGTGATTGGCCCCAGGTCACATCTAGTGATCACATGAGGGAAGGGGATTAGGATTCGAAGAAGCCATAATTGACTAATTGTAACTAACAGAGAAGACGAAGAGTTTCGACTGCCAGAGAAGCTAAGGAATCTCAGCATAACACTCACTGATGATGAACACACAGGGATGAACCACTAGAGAACATGAAGAGTTTCCATGATGATCAGGCAGATGACTGGACCTGAGGAAATAATGAAGAATAGAGTTATGAAGTTATTTTGTTGGTTATCCATGCAGTCGTGAGAAAGAGATGCAGTGAAAAACCTGTATGGTAGAACAATGAATTAGTGAAGAGAATGCAGCGGCATAGTGCAGAGGATGCAATTGGTGCATAGAGAATATAAAAATGCAGAATAGAGAAGAGATATTTTTGTTGTTGTGGAGAGTTGTTCATGTGGGTAGAGGCATGTTGTGTGAAAGACCTGTCTATCTCTGTATATTTCATGTGTGTGATTGATGTTTAATATTTTATTTCTTACCTCCCTGCATTATTGTGAATGTCATTGAGTTCTTTGTAAAGAGTTTAAAATAAGAATAATTGTTTAAGCATGATGACAACTGATTCCCCCCCCTCGCGCGCTCAATTGTCCAACATCTTCATCTAATTCTAGAAGTTTCATATGCAATGGAATAGTTTATCCCAAAACCTTTTTTTAGGAAATATATTGTTGTGCATTTTGATCCATGCTTGTGTTTCTCCTTCTTAAAACTGGGGAATTTAGAACCAGGGTTTGTCGATAGTTGTCCAAGAAAAACCCCAAATCACTGCCATATAAATCCCCGGCCAAGGCTGAGGAAGATCTCACCCAAGATGTAAAGAGGATCACAGAGACCATAAAGACTTGTGACAAGGATGAAGGCTAAACATATGAAAATTCATCAATATTGGCATCCATGCAACTCACAGCTGACAACTTATTAGGAATAAGAATTAAAACAATACAAACACACATTCTGCTCATACATGATAGACACATAATGGATCAGAACTGTCACATATTTATTACTGGAGCCATTCCATCACAATATAGATATGCATTTCATAAGACATATACATATGAAAACCATAAAACTTTATATATTCTCTATATATATCCTCATAATTACAACATGTTGTGCAATGAACCTTTTCTCAACACTCAGACAGACACAGACACAAAAATATATTCAAAGCATTTCAATATTACAACAAGCTCAAAGTGATCTCAATACTAAAGACTCATTGAATCTCTTCTCCTCAATATATAACTAGTTAACCAACCTTATTTATGATATTCAAGCTTCCTTTTATAGATTTCTCTATAAGGGAGCATTGTCTCTTTATACTCTACTCCACTCATTTGTATGACAAAACTACCTTGCATGCTTCTGTTGTTTGTTATCACTCCACATAGACTCTCAGTATCAAGGGAAATCTTAACTACGTGGCTAACTTGTCCTTTGGCCATCCCACGTCCTCGTATGTTGTTGGAAGTAATCATTCGGGTAAATTTATCAATGATTCTTTTCCTGATTCTAATGGGAATCTTCTTGGTTTTTGGTGCAACTGATAAAACTCAAACTAACACCCACAAATAACAAAACTTAGATTGATGCGCATAAATGACAAAACTTGGACTGGCGTGCACTTGGTAGACTTTAAGCTTGGTGCACAAAAGACAAAACTTGGTTCGGTGCACACTCTATGTTGTTCCTTGTGCATTTCCTTAGGTGTGAGAAAAACTATGGAATGAGCGCAAAAAACTGAACCCAAAACTTTGGGTTCCAACAAGACCCCACCATTATTATCTAGCTCATCCTTGAGCCAAATACTTTCTGAAATGACCATCATGGTGGATAGTATAGTTCTTTTGACTTCCTCCATAAATTTCCTATATTGGCACTCGAGCTCATTGAATTTGACTTGGAGATCCTTGGAAAGTTGAATAGTTTTATTGACATCGATGATTGTGACCTGATAGGTTTTTATATATGTATTTTGAGTTGCTCGGAAAGGGGGGAGACAACAACTTGTATGTCCAAGAGCTAAGTATACAAGTCCATAGCCTTGTCGGCCATCAAATTGATCAACTCTCAAATATTTTGATTCTTAGTCCTAACTAAAGCGATCTCTTTTTTCCATGTGGCAATGACATGCATTGAAACAACGCGCTCTTTGGGAGGAAATGAACCTATGTCCCACTTTTTTTATGCAACCTCAACCTCTACTGCGTGAGTTTGATTATAGAGATTTGTGACCTCTAAAGGGATCTGTAAATAATCCCACAATTTGAATATTTGAGTGACCATTTCAGTGAAGCCTTGGGCATGGCTTCAAATCTCCTGAATGGTGATTACCACCTGATCAATTTGTTGATGTAGGGAATTATCCTCTGGCATTAGATGTTTCAATTGGTTTTGAAGTTTTTTATTATATGACTATAGATCCTGAGCATGCTTGACAACCGCTTTCATTTTTTGTAGAGATGGAATATCTAGCTGCACTCGTGTCGATGGGGAGATCTGGGAGTAGGCTTCATTGAGAGTGGTGATTATTTTTGTATAGTCTCTAAGAACGAATGCATATTGGCCCTAATTTTCTACATGTGTGGCCACTTCAGCCGTGTGTAGATCCTGTAATGTTTTTGGGTCACTTTCAATTCTCAACGTGCGCTAGATTTTCGTTGTAAGTGGGATCATGTATCATCATGACTGGAATTATCTTGCTCATAGTTGAGGTAATTGGGCGTGTTCCTGGTATATTTATTACTGACATTCTCTGATCTCATGGACTAGGGAAGTGATAAAATTTGGGATGTCTGTTGTAGGGACATGTGTCAAGTCTAGTTATGTTCTAGCCAAGACTGAAGGGATGACCACGAGTAGATAGACACTGAGCACTTGGTGAGGTCTGTCTCCTAAAACCTTGAGGGTTGGATTATATAAAGAAGAATATTTTTCTAAAGAGGGAAGAGGAAAGTGTTTCCTAAAATATGAATCTTCTTGATCATGTCATTGTGAAAGACTTGTTGTTTGGTTGATTACGTGCAAATATCCTTCATTAATTGTCAGCTTTGAGTGAGAGAACCCTCCTTAGTTTTCTTATGGTTCATTTCACGCCAACATGTATTGGACTCATATTAGGGTTTGGACAGAGATGCAACCAAGATGTATTCTTCTATAATTGGGGTTGGCCACAGTGGAGGTGAAGGATTATGGTCAAACCTTGATTCAATGGTTATCTGAGATGGGATTTGAGTGTTGGGCACCCAGTTCTCTTTTTAGATACTACATCATCTGCATCAGACCCACTCAAGTTCAGAGAACATGCAGGGGAGTGGGGAGATTTTTTATTTGTGGTCGATTTTGTTGTCTTATCTCCCGCCATTGTAATCCTGGGTTGGTCCTGAGAATTCTTTGACCTGATTTCAAATTCATATTGTATATCTAGGAAGAGAGGTTGGTCCTAGGCTGACCACTATTCAACTCCCACAATAATATCTAAATATCCATGACTAGAAACAAAATATGATACTTTTCCTTTAATTTTGGGAGATAATTTCTCTCCCATCCAGGTTTCCACAACTTTTGGGCTAGGCCAGAGACCTATAAGCTTTCTCGTCAAAGCTAGGTCAAACGAAATGAGAGATTTCCTTCTTGGTTTTAAAAATGAGAGATCCAACTAAAGAATGGCTTCCAACCATTTTACAAATATTCTTTGATGAGGATAATATCTTTTGTGAGGGTTTGAAGAATGGACCAAAGAAATTAATTCCTTTGAATCATCTCCCATGGTGAACAAACTACTATAGAAACCCTGTGTCCTAGGAGAACTCAACTCTTTTCTACATTCCAAGTGGCGGAAATGCCCCAAACCCTACACACGAGTTTGAGTGTCTTCTATATTCCTTCAATCGATGGATCTTATAGCCTTCAACTCAGATTGGGAAACAAACAATGGATCTATTCAATCCTATAAAGTCTACACGAATCAATTTGATGGTGCCATCTTCCCAAACTTTCCATCATGTTTTACAATGCTGTATAATGAAAGTATTTTGTAAAGTTATTGACAAACTATTTCTCATGGTTATTTAGACATTGTGGTTGTAGTAATAAACAAGTGATTTGATTAATATATAAGAGTGTTTTTTTTTTGTTTTTTTGTTTTTTCCAAGTTACACTGCCTAGGGAAAACCCCCAATAACTTCCCCTCATTTCGAGGATGGTACCTAGGGTAAACCCTAGAATATTCAGGGTAAGCCATTACAACAATATAATCATTAATGGATCAACATATAGTAGGTACTTTCCCTCATTTAGAGGATGGTATCTAGGGTAAACCCTATAATCCTCAAGGTACAAGGCCAATCAACAACAAGGCTCAAAGTCATTACAACAATATATTCATTAAGAGCTCAATATGCCACTAGAAAGAATTGAACTTGGGTGGGAAGGATAACAATCATTCCTCTCAACCACCCAAGATAAACCCAATTGACATAAGAGTATCTTACTATCCAAATCTATTATTTAATTTAGAGATTTTCTTAAGAGGTAAGAGTATGACCAACCCATCCTAATTATGTTATTGATGTGTTAAAAAAAATTAATCATATTCTTCATATAATAGCATCATAATTTTATTAATAATAATATCATTTTAATAGCAATAGTTTTATTATCATAATTTTATTATGAGCACTACAAAGAAATTTATAATAGTAAATGTGCATGTACACACAAAATGAGTCTCTTATATACATTTATGCTAATGGGTTTGTGCACTTTGAACTCATAATATGTAGGTTGGTCTCTTCATGGACACTTTGAGAGGTGATAATTAATATAAACCCAAAATGTTTAGAGGAAATAAAAAGTATAAGCAGCGGGTGACAAATTGTTTAGAGGAAATGTTAAGCCTATGTTTAAAAACTTTAAAGACAATTCTTGGATGGGGTGATACTCATCAATACTAGGCACGCCCACACGAAATCTCTATTGATTGACAAGATGAAAACCAAGGGAATGAAAACTAGTATATTGCTAGCGCATATGGAGAATTGTGGGAGTTGAGGTGACTCAGAGCCAAATGGGTTCATACCAACTCGTTCCATGCATGATATTGATGATAGCAATTAATGCAGGAGGTGGTATACCTATGTTGATTTTTCAATAATCTTGGTTAAGCATGAATTTCATTCAATTTTTGGCATTTAACCATAACCATAAATGTTGCAGCAACCAAGATCACAAGAAGAAGCATCATGCACAAGAACACAAGAAGTATCTTGGGAAACCCTTCTCAACAAGGAAAGAAAAACCAGTCAAATCCTTTGCTATATTCTTCAAGAGAAATACCTTCACCACCAATATAAACCCTAACACACAAGAGGGTGCTCAAACCCTAGAAGACTAGCGCCCAAGAGAGGTGCACACTTTTCCCAAGAAGTGTACTTGCTGAAATTTCCAAACTCACTTGGAAGATATGCTTCCTCAATGGGGAATTTACCTTTACTTATACTAACCTGAACTTATCAACAGAAGTTTATATTGGCACAACAGGTTTGACCTCACTATCTTATAATATAATTAATATTAACAAGATTAATCATCTTTTACATTAATTACCAGTCACATTAAGGTGGGGCCGACCTATACCCTTTACATTACAATTAGAGTTACAGGCAGGTCTGACTCTTGAACAATATAGCAATGGATATGATACACCCACTAGTGCTCATCCACTATGGGCACATCCATAGGGATTTCCATGTCTCTGGCTCACTGCATTACATGGAAGAACTAGTTATTCACATGTTCACATGTTCTTGTCCACAGGCACGTCCACTCAACAGATATTCTTTCCCACTGCCTCACACAAGGGAGTCATCTGGAGTTTGTCATCAACTCTGCTGCTTAGAGGAGGATAATACATCATCTTCATTTATTTTCTCATGATGATGCACCCAACACTTTAGGATTTCACACATTTACCTTATGCTCAACCACAGGCACGTCTAACTCAACAGATCGTCTTTTCCACTGAATAATCATATGGAGTTATTCTCAACTCTCTGAATGGAGTATGTAATCTCTACATTCCATCTCTATCTTAGGTAGGAACCACATACCCTCTTCAAGGGATTTCTATCAGGTTTATAATATAGAGAATATCTTCATATGGTTGCAATGATCCACATCTCATAGGTTTTTAAGTTGAAGAATGACTCACATAGCTGCAATCATTAACACTCCCTCTTAGCTAGGGAGGCATTCTTCATCATGCCAAGTCTCACATGGATGTACTTTGAATTTTGTCTTGGCTGGATTCATCAATACTCCCTCTCAAATAGGAAGGCATTCTTCACCAAGTTAGTTTGGTGAATATGTTTGTAATCTACTCAAGTGTAGGAAGGTATTGTATGTGTACGATGAAATAAGAATATTTCATCTCATCATGTTGTATCCATCATGAAACATTGGTTTCTCAAGGAGATTTATAAACAACTCTTAGTTATTATCATGGGATCCATCTCATGATCAGGAAATTCTGTCAAAATCTTGTGAAGCCATACTAATTTGCACACTCAATGGTACATACTCTGCTTCTGTGGTATTCAGAGCCACGGAGATTTTTGTTTCCTGCTACATTAGGAAACCATGGAAAAATTCATGGTAGAACATCAACCGGATGTTCTCTTATAGTCCATTGTATTTTCTTCTCAATTTGAATCAACATATCCTGCAAACTCAAGTTCACTCTATTTGCATATCTCAGACCATATCTAACTGTGTCTCATGTTTTGTTGTTGTCTAGTGAGTCTGTCTCGTTTGACTCATGAAATGACTAAGCACATTCACTGCATGGCATGAATCAAGTCCGGTGTTAACCAAATACATCAGTGATCCAATGTGGATCATTCTCATTTGAATCATCATCAATCTTCTCCTTTTAAATTTATCATGATGGATTTTGTATTCTGTCATACTTGAAATGATTTAGTATCTTTATTATATATTTTCTTTCAATTAGGAAAATATCAATGGTCCTATGTCATACTTCTTATCCCAATAAGTAATGCAGCATACTCATATTATTCATCTCGAATTCAGAAGTCAAGGATTACTTGTATCCAACGATAAGACTTCTTGAATAAGTCACCAAAAATCAAGTCCTCGTCATCAACACTGTAATAATATAGGTTTAGATCAACAATACTCTAGTTGTACTCCAAACTCATCAAGAATTTATCTATATGATATATTTTCCATATCATGGATGGTAGTATGGATGGAAGTGTAACGGGTTTACTGGATCAAGTGTATCATCATAGACAAATCCCTATGTTTGTGAGAAACCTCTGGTTATAGATCTTGTTTTGTTTTTCTAAACACTTCCATCAGCTGCATGTTTGATCTTATAGATCCACTTAGAAGTTACTACAAACTTCCCTTATGTTTCTTGAATAATATATTATGCATAATTATTTAATATATATTGATATTCTTTTGTTATGGCATCTTGCCATACCTATTCTCATGTGGCTTCTCTAAGACAAGGAGGCTCGACATCAATAAGGTGTCTCATGACTAAAGGATAGCTTTGAATATCTCTTTTACTGTGACTTAAGAGGCTTATATGTTTCTTTGCCTCTTGCATAGTGAGTCTAGGTAGGCATTTTATGCCCTACTGAAGTATCTCTGAACATATCAACTGGAGAAACTAGATCAATATAAATACTGTATGTCTCCCTCTAAACTGTTGAAGGGGGGGAAGATTTTATCTTACTGTCAATCTCCATCTGAGATTCTCTAGGTTTGTTGGATGGGTATATCTTCTTTTAAGTACAATTTTTATGCTTGTTGTCGCATAATAATCAATTAAATATGGTTTGGACTCCAGTACGAGGGATAATAGTCCAAGTCTTTGAGGGATCCCATACTAGGGATTTATTTTAAAAATTCACTCAACTATAAAAATTGAAATCAATTTATTTACCTGGTTTATAGTCATGTTTTAGTTTTAGAGGAAGTACTTCTCCTCTCTCTTCTCTTCATTCTTTTGAGGTGGGTCTGGATCAATGTCAGTGGTGGAATCATATTGTCTTCCATTCTTATTGGTTGGACAGTTTCTTGCATAGTGTCCATAATTGTCACATATGAAGCACTGAATTTTTGAAACATCTCTTATTTGATAACTTGGGTTTGATGAAGACTTTTAACCTTTAAATGTTTTCCTGAAATTTCTTTTGAATTTTCCTCCTTTCTTTGTGTGAAGTGTGAGAGCATGATTTTCTTCTGAGGAATCTTCCACACCTCTATTTCTAAGTCTAAGTTCTTCTTGAGTACAATATGTCCATAGATGATCAAATGTTGGTAGAGCTTCTCTTCCAATGATACTCTGAAGGAAAGGATCCCACAATTTTGGAAGATTATGTAGAGTGATTAAGACAAGTTCTCTATCAAACATGATTTCCCCGATGGTCTCTAGTTGTTCTTTAATGTCTAATAACTTCATGAAGAAGATGGAAAATGTGTCACCTTTTTTCATCTTGGTACATTGAAGTTGTCTCTTTAAGGTAAGAGCTCTAAGGGTATTGTCACTTTCAAACATTTCCTTCAAAGATTCATACATCTCATAGGTTGTCTTCAAGTTGGCAATACAAGGTAAGAGGTGATCTCTTATGGAGTAGATAATTAATTTTCTTGCTTTGACATCTTATTTCTTTCTTATATTTTTCTCTATATCTATAGTTGTGGTTGGTAGGGTTTTAGTTACCACGTCCAAGAGGTCATATTCTTCAAGGGTGACTTGAATCCTTTATTTCCAAGATCTGAAGTTGCTTTTTCCATCAAGCCTATCTTCTACTAATGCTTTGTTCTTCATTTGATTGGTTTCTTCAAATTCTTGCCAACTGGATTTTGAAAACCTAATGATTAGGTTGAATTAGAAACCTTGGATTATATTGGACTTATGAATGCAAACAATCAACTTTATAGTGTCATATATATGCTTGTTGATTTAGGATAACGTTTCTTCAGAAATCTAGAATTAATATTCTACAAGAAATTTCGGCACCATAGAAACCCTAGGGCCAAAAATTGAAATTTCTTGAAATTTCACTTTGAGAGATTCTGGAGATGCGATGGAGGAGCCTGTACTCTTATATGCCAAAAGTAACCACAAATTCCAAGTATTAAGGGCTGAATCACCACTGAGAGGAGGTTCATATGGGATTTTTTGGAAACCCTAGAACGGTCGTACGGTTCTGCAAAAGGTGAGTTGAGACTTGGTGGATGCTTTTGCAATGGGTTACTTCAAGACCTATGCTCTAATACCATGTTTATTTTTCAATAATATTGGTTAAGCATGAATTTAATTCAATTTTTAGCATTTAACCATAAACCTAAATGTTGCAGCAACCAAGATCACAAGAAGAAGCACCATGCACAAGAACACAAGAAGTATCCTGGGAAACCCTTCTCAACAAGGGAAGAAAACCTAACCAAATCCTTTGCTATATTCTTAAAGAGAAATACCTTCACCACAAATATAAACCTTATCACACAAGAGGGCACTCAAACCCTAGAATACTAGTGCCCAAGAGAGGCATGCACTTTTCCCAAGAAAGTGTACTTGTTGCAATTTCCAAACTCACTTGGAAGATATGATTCCTAAATGGGGAATTTACCTTTACTTATACTAACATGAACATGTCAATATAAGTGTATATTGGCACAACAAGGTCGACCTCACTAGATTATAATATAACTAATATTAACCATATTAATTATCTTTTATGTTAATTACCAGTCACAAAGGTGGGGCCAACCTGTACCCTTTACATTACAATTAGGGTTACAAGTAGGTCTAACTCTTGAACAATAAAGAAAAAGATATGATACATCCACTAGTTCTCATCCACTAGGGGCACATCCATAGGGATTTCCATGTCTCTGGATCACTGCATTAAATAGAAGAACCATTTCTTCACACGTTCACCTATGCTCGTCCACTCACATGTCCACTCAACAGATATTATTTCCCACTTCCTCACATAGGAGAGTCATATGGAGTTTCTCGTTACCTCTACTACTCATAGGATGCTAATACATCATCTTTATTTATGTTCTCATGACTATGCACCTAACACTTTGGGATTTCACACGTTCACCTTGTGCTCAACCACAGGCACGTCTAACTCAACAGATCGCCTTTCCCGTTGGATAATCATCTGGAGTTCTTCTCAACTCTCTGAATGGAGGAGGTCATCTCTACATTCTAGCTCTGTCTCAGGTAGGAACCACATACCCTCTTCAAGGGATTTCTCTCAGGTTTGTAAGATGGAGAATATCTTCATATGGTTGCAATGATCCACATATCATAGGTTTGTAAGCTGGAGAATGTCTCACATAGTTGCAATCATCAACAACCTAGTGGGGCTACGAGGCCATCAATGTTGTGGAAGGAGAAGTCTGAGGAAGAAAGAATGGAGAGTACGGGGAGAAATAATGTAGAGGATTGGAAAGGTGGCCTAATGCATGTTTTATGGGCAGTAGTCTCATCTTGGATAATTGGAGAGGGGTGTTCTAGAAACAAACCTCCCAATGCAGAAAATCAAGGGCAGAGTGAATGCTTTATTTTAATTAGGATATTAGTGGTGACACGGTTGCAGGGTAGGCATGATCCCGAGTCTTGGATGTTGCGCATGGACTTGGGGTGTCTAAAACACAGAGGAGTGAGTGCAAGGTTGTTTGCTAGGCAAAGGAAGAGGGTGGTTGTTACCTAGGAAAGGTGTGATTACAAGAAGAATTATGTAAGGTTCTCTAAAAAAATTCAACATTGGCCTCTACCCCCTAGTAATCTAAGAAAGTTTATTCTTGTCCAATATGGCTAGACAACTAATGAAGGAGGAGAGGGGGAGTCGGCAGGAGGAAAATAAAAAAGAGGATTCACCTCCCCAAGGGAAAATGAAAAATACGCATGCAACTCGGGAGGCTTGGCTGGAAGAAACTTGATATTATAAACTCTACTCAGAGAAAGAGAAAAAGGTAGTGGAGGAGATGGAAGAGGCAGTCTGAGGCTAGAGGCAAAATGTTACATAAGAGAAGATATTGCATGAGTTTCAAGAATGGGTAGACGACCCATATTACTCTAGGACAAGAGAAACCAAGTACTTTAAAATAACATAAATGTATTAGATAGTCAAGGAAATGGTTGGACAAGCCTTGGAAAAGACTAAGGAGCAATGGAACATTATTCATGCACTCAAAAGTTTTGAGGGAAAATTTGAGTTATTTTGCAAGTCCCGACATGAAATTCGATTTAGGGTTACTCCAAGAGGTCAATGACCTAAACAACAAGAGAAGGCAGAGGGAACTCTGGTCTCGATGGGTTAGAAAAAATTCCAAATTGACATGGATGAGTACGATCTAACCACAACTTCCATGGATGACACTAAGGAAGCTCATCACCAAGTAGGAGCGCAGGGAATCCAAGTATGAATTAGATTCAATGATGATGTTTCTTATGCTTATAGATCACATAATAGGCATATTTTATATCGAACTCAAACATATAGTAGTACCAGGGTAGGAACATTT
>JZKD02S0160873.1:3521-15187 GCA_000966675.3 Picea glauca
ATCTTATCAAACATACCTAGATCCATACTTTAGAAACAAAAATTTCCACTAATCTTATCTTCAACAAAGCACAAAGCTTCCAGATCTTAAAACTTTTCACTATTCTTACCTTTATCAGAGCACAAAGCGTTCAGATCTTACCTCTTTTCTTCAGATCAGACTCCTTTCTTTAGCACAGAGCTTCACAAATCAAGTAGAATACTATAAACTAGAGTGACAGATCTATGCACAGAGCTTTCAAAATTTCAGGTTAGGTCTTTGCACAAAGATTCTTTTTCCTCAGTTCCCAACAATCATAGTTTCAGGTCCTGACAATGGAACCATTTGTTGGCACAGGGGCAGACCTAGGGTTCAACGCTACAACAACACACCAAAAAAACCTTAACTACCGACCCTTTCGGAAACACCTGTGAAGCAGATGAAGTCTCACCCGAGGTAGAGGCAGGGGTAGTTGTAGGACTCCAGTGTCTGCAACCTTAGTTGGGACACATATTTGTGATTCTAATCAAGGCACTCAATAGTTAACATTCATCGGTATTCAGTTCTTAGTTACAACGCAGTTAGACCCTAATTACAGAGCATCACAATATTCGACTAGATCTAGCATATAACAACACTTAGCATGACAAAATAGATCAGATCTTAACAAATTCAACACTAAGCACATTAAGATATAAGCACATCAACACATTGCACAAAGAAGAGCAACACAACATGTACGTGGTTCACCCCCACCTTGGGGCTACGTCCACTAACTCTTTGTCTTCTTTATTAGCTTCTTTAATAGGTTACATGTATAGAGCCTCAAAAACCCTACTCCACAGAGGACAGGAGATCTGCGTAGCTCTCTAGATCCTCCTTCCCTGAGTAGATCTAAGCACACAACCTTCTATAGTATCTTACAATGACTTGCACTTAGCTATGCAAGTCTCACATAGTATGCACCAAAGCACTTACAACTCTTGATCACACAGATCCAACTCTAGCACTCAGCCATTTGTGCTCACAACATCACCTTAGCATATATTTATAAATACAAAACAGGCCTAAGCATGGGTGAACCCATGGGCCAACATTCCCATACCCGTTACATAATCTAAAATCCCAAAAAGGGCCCTAAAAGGGGCCGAGATCCTGCGATCTCTGCTTCACCTTGCGCTTCACCTTCGACAGCCTGTCGAAGTCCCAAAATCAGGTCAAACATGACCAATAATCCTCAAAAATTGGTCAAGGGCCCACAAAACTTCATACTGACCTGCCTCAGACGATCAGATGAAGGAACCGAGACATTGGTTTCATGAGGAAAACCGCGATATGTCTTGGGGGACATTGGCTCCATGAGGGAACCTTGATGTGTCCTAAAGAAGACATTGGTTCCATGAGGGAACCTGGATATGCCTTAGACATGTGTTCCATGAGGGAACCACAAGATGTCTAGTATGGACACAGTTCATGAGTGAATCCTAAGGTTGGACACTTTAGGATATTTGGGTATCAAGTATACATTCATGTACCCAAGTAGAAAAGGACCAAGCTATACCCTTCAAACATAAAGGTACATATGTGGGGTATAGTGAGTCTTCGAAGGCATACCAGATCTACATCCATAGTTAGAGACAGATTGAGGTGAGCATAGATGTTAACTTTGAGGAGGAGGTATCCTTCAGAAGATCTAGAGGATCTCACATGGAGATTGATAGTAAGAGGCATGAAGAGATGGTGCCTTCTCCCCCTCACCCTCCAACAGTTCAGAGGGAGACAATTTATCTTATTGATCCAATTGATCCAATTGATCATATAGCTCCAATTGATGTTCCCAAAAATATTGCAGTAGGTCGGAAGAGACCTGCATGGGCTCATTAGATTCTATAGGAGGTAGAAGGACATGCAACTCCTCATGGTACCTTATGAGAGAGAAAGAGACCTCAAATATATTCATGCTATGCTGTAGTTATGAGCCACATCATTGATTCCGAGCCTTCCTTTCATGAGGAGGCATCTATTCAACCAGTATGGAGAGATGCCATGATGGAGGAGTATTAGTCGATCACAAAGAATGATGTGTGGGATATTGTTCCAAGACTTGAGGGGAAGTCTGTAGTGACTTCTAAGTGGATCTATAAGATAAAATACATAGATGAAAGAAGCATTGAGAATCACAAAACAAGATTTGTTGCTAGATGATTCTCTCAGGTGGAGGGAACAAACTATGAGGAGACATTTTCTCCTGTTGCTCGATACACTTCTATCCAGATGATTATTACCCTTGCAACATTCATGGGTTGGAGACCACATCAGATGGATGTGAAGACAACCTTTCTCAATGGAGAGATTGAGGAAGAAGTATACATCGAGTAAGAAAATGATTTCGTGATAAATGAGAAGGAGTCTCATGTGTGAAAGTTGAAGAAGGCCTTGTATGGACTCAAACATGCACCTTGAGCTTGGTATGTGAGGATTGATGGATACTTGATGAGTTTGGAATTTGTTATAGAAAGATTTGCATCACCCCATGCAATCTTGCATAAAGAGCCTTTTTCCATTCCCCTATGCAGACTTGAAGTCCCTTTTTGTAAATCCCCGAGCTAAAAACATATTTTTTCCACATATACGGTCCTGCCTATATTACAGCATGTGTATACGCAGGTTGCACCACTACAACCCACGTACATAGGGAAATGTGCACAAAATTGAAAAATGGTGTCTGGTTTCCATGTCATGTCATGAGATCAATGATCCTTGGCCTTCCATATACTGGAAACGTTCCGACTCGACCCTTCAGTTCCATTTGAAGGCTATAAATGGGCCAAATCCAAGCTATGGAAAAGAGGAGAGAGACTTCAACTTTGAGAGCAAAGTTACTCTGGAGAAATTATTCACTTCACATTGAGTCTGCATCCCTTTGTCCTTTAATTCTGGACACATTGTTCATCCCCCAAGCTCTTCCCTTACTGATTGAGAACTTCATTGTCTCTCTTATATGAGCTTTCCTTTGGTGGAGGCCCAGCTGGAAGGAACTTAGTTTCTCAGTTGCGAACCGTGCCGACACGGAATTTTGTTACTCATTCACTTTTGCTGATTATATCTGAATAGAAATACTCTTTTCTCGTCCAATTAATATCTCACAAATATTTAAATTATTATTCCATGGGCATATTTGTTATGAATGTTGATGGATTATGCTATTGAATGTGATAACATTATATATTATCACCATATGCTTGCGTTGCGTGGTTGTTGAGGACTAGTTTCAGGTATATTGCTTTGGGTCAAGTGCTCAATGGTGGAATTCATCGAACATCCGGACGAGGTAGGCCTCTTATCTTGTCTTGTTAGCATATTTGTGTATATAACATACTTGAGATTATAGTTAATTTATGTAGTCATTTCCGTCTGTTGTGGTTTACCCCTTGCCATAGAGATATTTTCCTCGTAACATGCTTCAAAAAAAGTGTTGCTGATCCCAACCTGCACTAAAAGACTGTTAATGGTGAGTCCCTGATTTTGGTCCTCTACGTTGATGATTTATTCCTCACGGGTACATAGAGCCTTATTGTGAAATGCAGTATGCATTGGCCTATGAGTTTGAGATGAAGGACCTTGGTATGATGAATTACTTGTTGGGACTAGAGGTGTGGTAAAGAACTGATGAGATATTCCCGAGTCAGGGGAAGTATAAAATTAAGATATTGAAGAAGTTTGGGATGTTGAACTGTAAGCCCATGGCTACACCAATGCTGATGAATCTGAAGAAAATAAGTGTGTCTTTTTCAGATTCTGATGAGATTGATCTGACCCTATACAAACAAATGATTGGATCATTGATGTATATGGTTAACACCAGACCAAATATTTTCTATGTAGTGAGTGCATTTAGCCAGTTTATGAGTCAACCAAGACATACACACTTGATTGGAGGCACAATTGGACATGGTCTGAGATATACTTCCAATATTGACACGATATTGAAGGGATATACTGACTCTCATTGGGAAAGGAGTATAGTGGATAGGAAGAGAACCTCTGGGTGTTGCTTCACTTTGGGATCTGCCATTTTTTCCTAGTGTAGAAGGAAACAAACTTCTATGTTTTTGAGCACCACAGAAGCATTGTACATTGCATTGAGTGTGGTAGTCCATGAAGTAGTGTGGCTTCAAAATCTCCTTGCATATTTATTTGGACATGTGTTGGATTCCATTTTTATTCATTGTGATAACCAGAGATGTGTGAAGCTCTCAGAGAGTCCAGTGTTTAATGACAAATCAAAAAACATTGAGATCAAGTACCATTACATCCGAGAGATGCTGTAGAGGAAGGTAGTACTGGTGCAGTACCTTCCTACAGATGAGCATGTTGCTGATGTTCTTACCAAGACGAAGTTTGAGTACTTCCGTGACAGACTTGGCATGGTAGAGAATGCCTCCCTCGCTGAGAGAGAGTGTTGATATTTGTAGCTTTATAAGACATTCTCCAAATCATACTCCTCTATGATTGAGTTGAGTTAATATATGAGGACACTTATCTGAGAGGGATAAGTGGCTTTGGGATTATAGCCCAATGTCCCTTGTGGAGAGCACATGAGGACATGTCCCTTGTGGAAACAAATGAGGAAACATCAAGGGAGTTGACCTTGACATCTCACACTATGGGAAGTTGACCCTAGTATTTCTAGAGGGAGTAACCTCTAGAAGTCCACATGGGAGTGCCATGTGTGATAGACCTTTTTCTACTACGATGGTTGTGTATCACTGGAAGAGACTATGTGTCTCTGGACAATCACTGTGTGCTACTATAGTGGTTGTGTACCACTGGCAGTGACTATGTGTCATTGGACAATAGCTGTGTGCTACTAGCAGTGGTTGTGTACCACTGGCATAGACTGTGTGTCTCTGGACAATCATTGTGTGCTACTATAGTGGTTGTGTACCACTGGCAGTGACTGTGTGTCACTGGACAATAACTGTGTGCTACTAGCAGTGGTTGTGTACCACTGGACAATAGTTGTGTACTACTGTGGATCAACATAGTTATGTTCTATTGGATGGCATTGTAGTATCTATAAGCTACTAGCTGATTGTCATGGAGACTATCGGATCACTTAGAGAAACTGTGTGTTGCTAGATCACAGAGACTGTGATGGATGATTTGAGCTAGCGATGGCATGGTAGTAGCACACATCGATCCATTTTCAATATAGTGTATCGCTCCTTCTTAAAAATCAACGCGATACATGATTTTTCACTCCATAAAATATTTAATCCAATACATTGGAGAGGGATTTTTAACTCAAATTTTCCAAGGATTAGTGGTACGAATGAGACAAACTATATAAAACCCATATGGAAACAAATCTTGCTTGAGGTGGAGCGAAAGGGCTCATGAAAATATGTTAAGATGTACATAAGAAAAAAGGGGGGTACATAAAGTGATGTGTACCACTTATCACATCACAAAATAATTCAATGTGACATATTTCACATCTAAAATAAATACATGAGATACCATGTTGCACCTACAACATTTTTTGTGCAATATTGTGTTGCACTATTTTTTTTCTACGTAATACATGCCATGTTGCATCAATATTTTTTACATGCAATACATGCTATGTTGCATCACCATAGATATTATTTGAGTGCCGCATTTTTACCATAAATTTTGACCCAAAACTCCATTTTGTGTGCTCCTTATACTATTGGAAATATCACGTCGAGCTCTACAACTTCTTTGGTATAATTTTCAGGTGATCCCTTTCCATTTGTTCCATATTTTTAAATTTGAAAACGAGCACATTGTCAACAAACTTGAAACTTGATAACACATCATTTCAATGAAGTTGCCTGCAAAATCATTATCAAAGGGACCATAGATCAAGCTCAAGGAAGTAGACTTTAGCTCCTTATTAAGTTGCCAATTGAATTCTTTATGTTAAATGCATTTTTCTTAAAGTATAATTTGAAGTTTTGTATATTTGTAACTCATGTATTTTTTGGTAAATGGAATCCAAATATTGATACTAACAAGGGATTATACATTTTAATATGAAGACATAATGTATGAAGGATTGGACCAAAAAAACATGGATGCTAGACATTGTGATGAGGAGGACCCACTAGTACACAACAATGGCTCAACAAATGTTATCTATAGAAAATGATGAAGTACCAACACATGAGAAATGATTAGATAACAAACAATGAATATTTGTAGCACAAAGTTGGAATAGTGGAAGGTTGCATAAATCTGTTGAAGCAAAACTAACACCACTGAAAGGAATTTCAATATGAAAGGAAATATGCCAATCAACCAATATTTTGCAAGGGAAACAAAAGACCTCATTATTGCAGATTTTGACCACTTTTATGTAAGAATCAAACTTTGGCAGAGGCTGAAGTGCAAATTTAAAATAAGGCATGAAGTCTCTTAATAGGAAATTTCCACGCAAAGAAGAAAGGAGACCTATGATATGCAAGTCATTGATTACATTGTATGCATAAAACTAGTAGCAAAAGCCATGTTGGCCTGCAAGCACTAAAGGACAAAATTCCAGGTGTAAATGAACATGATGTAGGAAATTGTAATTTATGAACATTTTTGTTGTAAGTATTTCCTCACCACTCTATTCAGGATAAGGACAAAAGTTTTTAAGTAGTAGGGAAACAATCAAGTAGAATTTTAATAAATAGAGTCATTGTATTCAGGGAAATGGATTTTTGGCTCTTGGATATTTCATGTACCACTACTGGAACTTTCATGAGGATAAGCCATTTTAGCCAAGCTATTTTATGGAGAACTCAGATTCCTGTGTTGCATATGTTGTGGACTACCCTGCTTATTTTACTCAACACTAGAGCTGTGTAAGAATGTATCTCACACTGTAGACTATTCTTATGTGTATCTATTGTATTATTGCATCTGATTTCCATAAATTTTTGTTTGAATTTGTGAAAATAATACTGTAAAAGGTTGTTTTAATGCTAGACTATTATGGGTTTGTAGCCATTTATTCATATTCTTGTCTTTCTTCTCAATGAATTATTTCCTAGGCTATTGAAAAGAGCATGTGTGGTTCTATGTATACTTTCTGGTTATTGTTAGTTTCATCTGGATACATGCATTTGCATCTTATATTAGTTGCATTCCATTTTGTAGCTTAGAAACCATCATTAGTGGACTGGGACACAACCTGTAAACCCCAAAACCAGTAATGGTTGCTCGGCCAAAATCTAGATGGGTTCCCTACTCTAAATGGTGTGAAGTCTAATTGGGACTTCTCATTGGGGGTAACCCCTACTATTGATCAAGGTCATTTCAACCCATCAATATAATTGGCACTAGATGAGGGCTAGATGACAAGCCTGCCCATGTGGAGTCATTTCAATAAATTATTTTAATTATCCCGTGGATCCTCTCCATATCTCTGTATGGGATCACCCTTTGAGTGTTCCAAGATCCTTGGGTGGAATCCTAGTCAAGACAATTGATTTTTTGTCAAATTTTAAGTTTGATGGTGAAGGGAAAGTCTCCACATTCACGAATCTCAATCAATTTAAAATTACACGTTAGAATCTTGAAATTATCCAGGACGATGAAATCTATTGATTGTTTATCATCACAATGGAAGGACGTACCAAGGTTTAGTATAAGAAACTACCAACCAAATCAATCCATAGTTGGAAACAATTCATGGAAATCTTTATCATTACTCATGTGAATTATGACTATGAAGAACTCTGTGGTCAACGTGAAGGAATCTATAGGAAAATAGATGAACCTATGGATGATTTGTTTCAAAGACTTAAATGCAGAAATATTGTAGGTTTCTTGAAAGTGACAAATCATTAGACCAAGAAGTTATTGACTGGTTTTCATACCTTCGCTCTATCCATGAGGAGGATAATCTAGAAAATGAAAAGGTGTCTAATCCATGGGAATTTATTTCTCCATGATCTAATTTAGATATACACAATAATTTTTTAGTTACCTCCTATCCCAAAGAAATCTTTTGAGACATAGAAACCACACATGCCGACCTTCATATTTCTTGTAGTTTTCAATTTGATTTCAAAGCACAACCCGAGGGAACTATTTTCAAGGACGATTTCAGACTCGTATTTCACAAAGAATCGATTTATGGGGTTGCTGTAGATTTGAATGATAAGGTAGCATTGGAAAACAAGGAGACTATATTCTCCAAGTAAAATTATGAACCAAGGGAAGAGGATAGAGAATACATGATTTCTAACTAGTACTTTGTCATTGAAACATGTGAACTCCCTTTAGAAATCTAGAACTTGTTTTTATTAGAGTGGGAACATACCAATGATGTTTCTTTCAAAATTGTATCAATTGTTCACCTTGAGTATCAAGAGAACAATGAATACATTGTAATATGTGAAAACTCTACTATTGAGGAAATCAGATCATTTTTAGAATCTGAATATTTCTATATCCTTTACACGAATCTATTTGATAATGACCACTTACATGAGAATCCACTATCTTATCATGCAGTAGAACTTGCACATCTTTCTTTCAAGGATAAAACACTAAGTGATGAGAGCAAACATAAAGATTTCCAAACTTTGATTGATCAAAGATCCATTGATAGTAACAAATAATCTTGGGTCATAATTTTGAAATTCCCTTGTGGTCAAAACTTCTAGAACATGATGAAATAAAATATGATATTACATTTCTGTTTTAGAAAAGAGTGTGATCATCAATGTATAATTCTCTGATTTTGTACAATATGGAATTACTGATCTCTATGCACAAACGTCAATGGCAGAAGAGATGGAGCATGCAACAAAAAATTACTTTTCTAATCCCCATAGGGAAACAAGGACAAAGAAACAACCCATCACCAAGCAAGCTAAAGGATGTGACGAGTTGATCCAAGAGGCATTGGCCGCTAGATCTTCTCTAGAGTTACAAGTTAATCTTCATGGGTAGGTACATCACTTATCATTGGATTCTGTTTCAATACTACAACATTTCCCAAATGATTTTGATGATATTATGGGAGATAACTTGGAGTTCTCTTTTGCTCAATGGTTCCATGAAACCAACAAGTATCTAATGCTTGCTATTTTTGACCTACTTTGGATAATGTCATCAACATAAATAATTAGTATGATGAGATGGATTCCTAATTTCTTGGTATAGACATTGGGGTTAGAATGGCATCTAGAAAAGATAGTGTCAAAAGAAAGCTGTCCATTTTAGCATACCAATATTGAGGAGATATATTAAGACCATAAAGACAATTCTTAAGGCGACATATAAGGCTGGAGTCATTCTAAACATATCCAGCAGGTTGTTCCATGTATATTTCTTCTTGAAAATCCCAATGCAAGAAGGTGAATTTAACATCCATTTGGTGGACCTACCATCTATGTGACGCAACAAGGGCTAGAACAAGGTGGTTGAAATTAAATTTGGAGATAGGGGCAAAGGTTTCATTATAGTCAATTCCTTCAACTTGAGAGAATCCCTTGGAAACTAACCGAGCCTTATGTCTTTCAACATTTTCATTTGATGCATACTTAGTTCTATATACCCATTTACATCTAACAAGTTTTCTTCCTTCCAGAATAGGTACAAGATCCCAAGTATCATTCTCCATTAAGGAAGGATATTCTTCATTCATTATTGTGTCCCATTATAGGTGGGTGGAAGCTTCTACAAATCAGGGATGATTTTAAGGATGGAAACTTATATTAAAATGTAGAAACTTGGGCTAATCTTACTAGTCCTTAATATGCAAAATGTAAAATGTTTGGCAATAATTTTGTAAAAATATTCAAATTTATAAGAATTTTATATAGTTTCTATAAAATTTTGGTGATTTTTAAGGTAAAATAATTTTATTCTATGGAATTTAGGTGAATCTTTTTTAGAAAAAGTGGAAATTAGCAAATATTTTTTGGGGAAAACTATGGAAAATTAGCCCAATGGTGAAATTTAGCCCCTAAAATAATCTATGCTCCAAATGTGTCTAGATCACGAGTCTCTAAACCTTGAGCCAAAATAGAGGAGGTTTACTGGAACCGTGAATGTGTATGACATTGATTTGTAGGATGATCAACAACATCACTAATTGTTTCTCATGTTCAATGGATCCATTTAGGAAGCAGTGGTGCTGGTGTAGGTTCACGTTCAATGGAATAATTTGGAGTAAGGTGAGCGGGAGGAGGTGGATTTTCATCCTCACTATCATCATTTGAAGAATAAATTGGAATATGATCATTGACATAAAAGTTAGGAAGAGAATATGGCATAGATGCCAAAGATGGCTTGTAGGTCAAAGATGGTACACACGTCGAATTAGGTTTGTAGGCCAAGAGATTTTCATCAAATTTAACATCTCTTCTAATAATTATTTCATTGGAATGAGGTTGAATAAGTCTATAAAATTTTCCATCTTTAGAATATCCAACAATGCACTTCTCAGTTTTGGTCTATAATGCTTTCATTTTCTCATCATGAATGTTAGCCCATGTGTCACTACGAAATACGCGTAAGTGGTTTACATTTGGCTTAATTATAGTCCATGATTTTTCTGATGCTATATTTTCAAAGCCTTTTTGGGAGTGCTATTTACTATGTGATTAGAAAAATTAATGGCTTCCACCCAATAGTTAAGACTTAATCCCTTATATTGGATCATACAATTTTCCATTTCCTTTAAGGTTCGATTCTTTCCCCAAGTAACACCATTTTTCTATGGTGTATATGGAACAATGTGTTGCATTTGAATCCCTATGCAGTGTAGTAAGTAGTATTTTTTTTTTTTTAGATATTTTCCTCCATTATCTGTTCTTAACGTCTAAAGTGGATGTCCATATTGTTTTTCTACAAGGGCCTTATAGGCCAAAATCATGTCAAAAAATTCACTCTTAAGTTTTAAGAAATGAAATCAAGTATGTATGGAGAAGTCATCCATGAAATTTAAGAAGTGATTGAACCCAGAGAAAGATGGAGAAGGAAGTAGACCACACAAATAACTAAGAACACGCTGCAAGGGAGTTGAGGTGTGCGAAGAGGCACGTTTGCCAAAACTGTCCCGATGATGTTTGCACAACTAACACAAATGGCATCTATGCAAGAAATGAGAGGAATATCAATCACCATTTTGATTACATAGTTGTTGCAAAGAGAAATAGTTTAGATGACCAAACTGCTCATGCCAAAGTTTGCTTAAGTCATCATTGTGAGCAATAAAAACTAATGGAAAATATGATGACCCAAAGTTGTCAATTTTTTACAACTTGGTAATATCATCAACAATTCTAGTTTCTAGTACATGCTTAGGATCTTTTAAATTCTTTATTACAACTTGGTGAGGTGAAAACTCTACTGTTTTACCTTCACCCGAATGAGTGATATGATATACTTATAGAAGGTTGTAGGAGAGACTTGGAATGCATAATTTAAATGACCATCATCTATTTGAATTGTTCTAGACCCTACAACACTAAGATATCTATCCTCACTACCAAATATTTGTTTGGTGTTACATTCATTAAGAGAAAAAAAACTCACTTTATCCTTAGCCATATGATAAGATTCTCTAGAATCAATAATCCATTCATCAAAAGAAAAAATATATGTTGCATTGAAGGAGAAACCATACGTAGAAAGTGCATGTGTTGGCACAGGGG
>JZKD02S0160884.1:10899-23345 GCA_000966675.3 Picea glauca
GAAATGAAAGGAACCTAATGCATATATAAGAAGGTTATAACAATCAAATATGACACATACCATGATACCTCGGACCAATTACCTCATGGAGCAAGAGTCCTCTCTAATACAAGCCCAGGTCGGTGGTGATGGAAACTGCTACTGCTGACAGGACAAATATGATGGAGAAGAAGAAAGATGGGCCCTCTAGGGCCATGCTCAAGTCAATCCCGCTCTCAGTACTCCATGTCTAGGACCATGTGGGCCTTGAGACATGATCTCTTAGTTATCCCTAGATATTGGGGATAGCAGGCACCATCACCTTTGGGATTCATTACACAATAGACTCTACATTATATCTCATTGGGTTTACTGATTCCGACTAGGCTAGTGATAGCATTGATCGCAAGTCCACATCTGGTTACTCACTCAGTGTTGGTTCCAGGCCTATCTGTTGGTCGAGCAAGAAGCAAACTGCCATTACTCTATCTTCAGCCGAGGCAAAGTACAGAGGGGTAGTTAACATAACCATTCAGGCCATGTGGCTACAACATTTTCTCACTGAGTTGGCATTTAGTTTCATCGACCGATCGTCATCTGGTGTGACAACCAGAGCACTCTGAAGTTCTGTAGAGATCCAATTCAGAAGCAGCGGACGAAGCACATCGAGATCCACATGCACTACAACCGGGACTTAGTACACAAGGGGATCATCGACTTACAGTTTTGTCCTTCAATAGAACAGATGACAGACATTTTCACCAAGACCTTCACTGAGCAGAAATTCCATTCTCTACGAGGTCGTCTTGGAGTGAAGGACAGAGTTTCCTAGCAACTGTAGTTCTTCTTTTTACATACATTGTACCTTGAGGGGGGGTTTTTCCCATGAGGTTTTCCCTCTTTCCTCACTTTATTTTCAGTGTATATTTTGTACTTGGGTACCTAACATGGCCTCGTTGTCGGGACCTAATCTTTATTTTCACCATAGTGATGTTCAGGGGGGTGTTGGAGTTACTTCACACACACCTAGGATTTATTTTTCCTAAGGTTTTTATTTGTTTATTAGTCATAATTAGTCATTATCCATTCTCATAAACCGACTGGGCAAGACCGACTTGTCTTCTTAGTGGTTAAAACCACTTTAATTAGGCCTGGGGGTCGACTTCTTAATTTGCATAATACAATTAGGGTTTGACCAATCCACAAAGGGGGATTTGGTCAATTACAATTCCTGACATGATCAATCCACAAAAGAGGATTTGATCTATAAATAAATGAATCAAATAATAATAATAATAATAAGTAGAATACTCTTTGCAGTTACAATATTTCAACAATATGTGTTGAAAATGAAATAAAACATGTGCTAAAGACAATTGCTATCATTTATCCTAATACATGTCATACTCATCCTCATCTTCATCATGAAAAATAGAAAAAGATGAATGTTCAACATAACTAGAGCATGGATTGGAAGAAGATGCAATTCCACTTCTAATTGCATCAACACCAATATCAAGAGAAACAAGAGAGAGATCCAAGTCTGGGCATTTTGCATCCACATCCCAATATTTAAGAGACCCACTTATTCTCAACCCTATGAGACACAAGGAAGAGTTTTGAATGCACATATACAAGATCCTATGCCTTATATGATCCCAACCTGTTATGCTTCACGAAATGAATGAAACCATAGGTGTTCCAAATATCTTTTGTTGATGAAGAGCTTGCCACTTGGGATAGAATATGAGTGGCAAGGATTTGCAAATATACATCATTTGCCCCATGAAAAGTCCACCATTTAACCAGGTTCATGGTCCTCCTCTCCTCCAAAGATGATATGTCTGCAAAATACTCTGATCCAACAACAAAACATACACATTCCTCCTTCACATCTATTTGTTAAGAAGCTAGAAACAACCTCTGGAGGCATTTTTTCACTCCATTGGCCACCTCGTTGTCCTTATGTGGGGCCTTCCTCTTCCCATTGCTTTGAACAATGAACTCTTGATCATAAAATCTTGGATTTAGAGCATGTGCCAAAGTGTGCAATGGAGTGTTAAATCCATTCTAACTCGTAACAATGATGGACCTCAGATGCTTATTAAAATCAACATCAACAAAAAGAAGAGTGGGAGCCTCTTGTGTAATAATTTCCATGATTTTCTCAACCATGGTATCCATGCCATCATAAACATCTCCCAAGAAAGTTTTGTTTATGTTAAGTACCAAAGATATGAATACAAAAAATACCACAATAGATTCAAGAACAATATAGAATAAAACCCTCACTTTATTATATGAAAATACTTAGGGTAGGGAAACACCGTGCAATCAATCCGATTACGGAAAGGATCCACTATTGTTCACTTGTCTCTTTGAGGGGGAAAACTCCAATGAGCTACTGCTCCAAATACAATACTTCTTTACTTTCCTGTTACATTGCTTGAACACCTTTATATAGCTCTACCAACCACCTAAGAACATTCTAGAGGAGGAACCTTCTAGAAGCAGAACCTTCTAGTAAGCCCTCTTACATTTATTGAATTCACTCTAGGCCTTATTTATTGAAAGTGAAATTTATACATAACAATACTTATCTATTATTATTTTCCTTGTGTACCTCGCTAGGTACCCCATATTATTCCCCTAGTTACACTACATTCCATCCCCCTTATGAAAGTGTTGTCCTCAACACTTTTTTATGAGAAAGTACAACCATATACCAGGGTCCCATGTAGAATCCATGTTGAAGTAGTCCAACCACCACTACAAACTTGGGTCCCATGTCCAAGTGCTTGTGTGAACTCCCCTTCAAAGATATAGGAACTCAATAGCCAACTGAAAATTGTGCTCCAAAGATCGACATTGATCATGTGGATCCAAATATGTAGATCCCTCCATATCCAAAAAATCATTTTCATAACACACTAGAACTAGACAATACTGAAAAATAGTATTTAGAGAAGGATCGTGATTGTTCTCCATAAGGTTCTCTATAGAAGGTGGAGTAGAGTCAACAAGTAAAAGAAAATAATTATCATCCCAAAAATAACAATTGTCCATATACCAATCCTCACAATCAAAATCTAAATTATACCAAGCATATATTTCTTGATCATATTTTTCCTTGGTGTAAATGTTGACGATCTCCAAATTACACTTCTCTGACCTTTTGGCTCTAGTCTCCTGAATATTTTTCCTTGCAACTTCAAACACTTGAAATGTTGTCTCGATGGCTTCCATCGCCTGCTCAATTTCGATGAATATTGGAGAGTGAATATCCATTGGACACACCACATAATATACCAAAAAAAAATCTAAAAATCCTCTATCCAATGACATTGATCTGACAAAAATATGAGCACTCTATCAAAAGTTATAAGCTCTGCAATTCTGTTGTCATCACAAAAAAACCCTAAAAAATGGTTGATTTTAAATCAATGATATCATCACTTTTGTAGTTCTGATTCAGATGATTTTTTTTAAATGGGATAATTTTGTGAGAGGAACTCATATTTGCAATTTGTTTGGGCGAATTTGGTACAAATTTATATAGAAATCAGCAAAATCGCGCGGCCTTCCACGGAAAACTTAAAAAAATCTTGATTTTAAATCAACAATATATGGCCTCTCGAACATTGATTTGGACAATTGTTTTTTGAAATTGGTTGTTTTTCAGAGAGGAACATAGATATATAATCATTTTCAGAAATTTCTACAAAGAGAGCTTCAATAATTGACTGGAATGTCACAACCCTCTTTTTTCTTGGTATTTTGAATATGCAATAATTAAAAAATTTCCCATTTTTGTGGTTGAAGAAGGTGCTCTGATACCAAATGATAAGTACCAAAGACCTTAATATAGAAACACCATAATATATCCAATAACAATATAGAAGGAACCCACACTTTATTAATTTGAAACCCTTAGGGTAGAGCAACATGATACAATAGATCTTATTAAGGAAGGGATCCACTATTGTTCACTTGCCTCTTTGAGGGGGTAACCTCCTAATGAACTATTGCTCCAAATACAATAATTCTCAACTTGTCTTACTGCTCCAAATACAATACTTCTCAACTTGCATGTTACATTGCTTGGAACCCTTTATATCGTGTTACCAAGAACTTAAGAACATTCTAGAAGAGGAACCTTCTAGAAGTGAAACCTTCTAGTAAGTCCTCATACATTTATTGCATTCACACTAGGACTTATTTATTAAAAGTGGCATTTATACATAACAATACTTATTTATTGGTATTCCCCTATGGTACCTCCCTAGGTGCCCCATATTATTCCCCCTAGCTACACTATAGGTATGATCTGTATTGGATCATTATATTTTTTCATCTATCTCGATGCTTTCAAAGTGGAAAAAATTGGAGGAATCAACTTGCAGGGTCATTTTAATGGCAGGTCCCATTTTGGAAAATTGGGGTTTGAAACCTTCTAGAGCCATTTACAGGCATCAAATGACATTTTTTGGATTCAAAACTTTCCCCACAAGAGATACAACCCCGTGACGCTATTATACACATGGATACCTTTCCAATGGTGCAAAAATCATTACAATAGGAGATCGTATGCAAAAGTTATGCCTCCCTTAAGTTGACATATTGTGTTGACCACCATGGTATAAGAAGATGCCACGTCATCCCCCGTTACTCATGCATATGGGGCTAGCCACGTGAGGACTTTCAATAATATTATATAAGGTCCAAAACCTTATCAGAATTGAGGTTTGAGGAGAAGGGGTTTCCATAACCCTAGATGACTATCGAGATATGTTAAATATTGGACTGCTAGGAGCAGAAGGGGGTTCCATAGCATAGCAAAACAACTAGGAGTGGGAAAATTAGAGAGCATAATGAAGGCGGTTAATGTTTTGTTGCAGCCTAATAGGCCACAAGTCTCAGGTGACACCATAGAGAGTGCCCTCTCCTTTGTACTTTCATTATTTCCATACCAAAGAAAAAAAGGCAGAACAACCTCACCTTCTAGCTAGGTTTTCTCCTGTAAGGGTTTCCCAGAGAAAAAAAAAATTAATTTTGTGGATGGTGTGTGATTTTATTTTGTTGTTCTCTATTTTTTGCATTTCATATATTTCATGCATAAACATAAAATCAATAACTAAATACTCTGGAATCTAAAGGAATTTAATCTCCATAGTGTAAGTTTTATTTTTTATTTTTCATATATATTGTAACGAACTATTCCAATGGAATATCCATGGTAGTTTAAAGATCAACTTGCTTTAGTGTTATGAAAATTATTTTAGGAACCTCAAGGTATGCTTCCAATTAGTTGCACAATTGAACATAAGATTGACTTGCAACATGGAGTTGTTTTTTCCCAATAAAGGAGATTGTAAAAAAATACTACTCGAGAATGAATAGATAAAGAAGCGAGAAGAAAATTTAATATTTGTAGGATAGAGGGTACATCCACCCATCATTCACCCTTGCTCTTAATTATGTGGACCACCCAAATTATTGGTTTTGAAGAAGGATGGGACATGAAATATATGTATGGATTATCAACTTCTTCATAAAATCATCATTAAGATCCAATATCCATTGGCATGCATAGAAAACCTATTGGATCATCTCTAGGGAGCCAAATTTTTATAGTAAGAACAATCTAAAGCTAGGTTATTATAAAATTCATATCAAGGGGGAATATACTTGGAAAACAACCTTCAAGATCCATCAAAGATTATTCAAATGGATGGTGATGTCATTTGGTTTTATCCCATGTGACATTCATGAGGATGATGAAAAAAGTGTTGATACAATGTTGTAAGTCTTTTGTGATCATGTAACTAAATGACATTCTTGTTTTCAAAAAGACTTTAGAGAGGCATTTACACAACCTGACTAGGCATGTACAACATTGGACAAAGAAAAACTATTAGTCAATCCAAAAAAATGTGCATTAAAGTAGCCTCAACTTGTTTATCTCAAATTTTGTGTCAACTAAGATATCCCAAACACAATCAAACAAATATTTGTACCACAGTTGTATGGCCATTGCCAAATAACTTTTGTGACCTACAAAGTTTCATGGAATCAGAAAACAACTTCCACAAGTTCATTGCTTACTTTTCCCATGTTGCAAACTCAATCGATGTGTTTAATAATGACTGTGTCTAACTTAGCTGGGGAGCCATGCAAAAAAAATAATTTAATAACATTAAGCATACAATATTGAATGGTCATATCCTTTCACTTCCTAACATTCAAAAATATTTCAAAATTGAAGTGTATTTTTGTGCAATTTCCATGGGCATGGGGATGCAATGAAATGAATTTCATGCACATACCAACAACTTATCACAATCTTGTACAACTCAATCTCTCCAATCCTTATCCAGGGAAAACATAGAAAAAACTTAGCCACCAACTCTTCCTCGCTAAGAATCACTCCTAATGGAAGTTGATCACTCCACCAAAGATCCTTCTTGGCACCTACACTTGCATCCCACAAGAGTACTATATGATGTCCCCTTCTCTATTCTCACAATAAGCGCATCAAGTATCACTAGGGTTTCAAAATTATCCCTCATATTATCCCCCCTAGGTACATTATAGTATGTCCATGATGACACAACCAAGGTTCATTCATACACCATGCACCCCACATCACATGAAGCACCCCCAAGCAAGGTGTAGACACTTCCAGAGTAACCCCGAGATCTAACACTCCCTCTTTAAGAGGAAAGTGTTTTCACCAACACCAATACACTCCCTTTTCAATTCAACCTAACTTGAGAATATTCATGGCCACCCACCTCTTTCAGTTGGCTCACATATAGCTTTCATTTTGGTAGTTACAGTTTTCATTTTGGCAGTTTTTTACTCGTTCAAAGAAGAGCTTGGAAGTGGCCTCTGTCGTGATGCTCTTCTTACAGGAGACCATTATTTCCATCTTGGAAAATCGATCAACCACCACAAAAACACAGTCATTTCCCTACTTGGTTGAAGGAAGGCCCGACATGTAGTCCATCGAGATGGATTCCCAGGGCCTTTTGGGAGTAGGCAGAGGAGTGTACATGCCTTGTTTCTTAATGGACGGTTTGGAAATGATGCAGGTCGTGCAGGACCTAATATACTTGTTGACATCATGTCAGAGTTTCGGCCAATAGAAATGTTATTGCAACACTGCCACTGTCTTTTCCACACCAAAGTGTCCTTATACCCGACTGTAGTGAGCTTCCCAAATCAGCTTCGCTCGCTTGATGGAACACAGAGATGGCCCAGATGGCATAAAAACCCATAATACAGATGAAAATTAGTGACAATTGTGTTTGTGACTAGAAAATGGTAGGTAGTGGCGAAGTTAGGATTTCTCTCAAAGTTGGGGCCATCCGAAGGTCTCATGTCCGGAGGAGTGTAGCATTGTGGTTAGTGCAGCAACTAGAGGTCCGTTGAGGTAGTCAATGACGCGATTGGTGATCCATGTATTATACTGGATGTTGAGATGGAATTGTTGCAAGTATGTGGGCCACTTCTGATGGCAATCATTCTACAATTTTTCTTGTGTCAACATGAACTGCGGAGGCTTATGATTAGTGTGGATGTCTATCTTCTTCCCGAGAATGTAATGTCTCCACTAGTGGAAGGCTTGCACAATGGAGTACATTTCCTTGTCGAAAGTGGGGTACTTATAGACAGTATCTGATAGCGCCTCACTATGATAGGGCATAGGATATTCATACTGAGTGAGAACTGCGCCCACAACATAGTCTAAAGCATCTATCTTAATCTCAAAAGGTTGTTGTAGGTTGGGTAATGAGAGCATAGGGGCTGAGCACAAGTGATGCTTCAAATCATCGAACACTTTATGTTGTGACTTGCCCCACACGAAGTTCACTAATGTAAACCAGGGCAAGGTGACATCCTTGGAGAGGATGATGTTGAGAGAAGATATATTGTGGATCTTACAGATTGCTTAGAGAATGAAGAGGAAGATAGACTTGTAGGAAGTCTCATGAGCTCTTTGAAGAGATCAGATCAACATATGGATATGCTGACAAGTAAGGATGAAATGGCTATGTTTTTATTTATGACATATTGTGTGTGGTTACAGATTTAGCAGGTGAAGTTGTCAACATTCAAAAGGAAGAAAATTAAATGTATAAAAGCATTTCAAGTAGGGAGGATCAGAAACTCATTCTGATGGAGGAGAAAATGAAGGACAACTACAAAAATTTATTGTTGCAAAAGACAAGGTAATACTGTCTCAAAAGGACAACCAAGAGGAATATCATACACTACCAAACAAATGGACTACTGGAAGACAGTCAGCGGATTTTATTGCTACAAACAATAAGGTAGATTTGGCTCATGAGGATGGCCAAAGAGAAATTGAAGGGATGAGGATGTTGATGGTGAAGATGTCTTAGAGAATACATGCAGAGGAAAGGAAGATCTACATCAGTGGAGCAAGTGAGGAGACAAGAAGCAGCATAAGACAAGTAACAAGGGAAAATTTCCAAAGCAAAGTCAGTGGGGCATTGCAACATAAGAAATGGAAGCCAGGAAAGTTGCAGTCAGTAGCAACAAGACAACAAAATAACAATTAAGCAAGTGGAGAAGAAATTGGGCAGCTAGATGAGATTGTCATGCAAGTTGAAGAAGGTGGACATGTTCTTTTTGAAAGCATGACAACTACACAAGATGTGGATGTTATTGAGGAAATGGATGAAGATGAGGAAGTTCACTGGTGTGAACCTGAGCAGAGATTGACGCTCAATGATGGTATTGGTAACTCCATTTATTGGATGAAGAACTGCAAGGAATTGCAAAAAGGTTATGAAGATTGGAAATCTTCCAAGGATAGGGTGAAGGAAGAATTGACTTGTCAAGAGCATATTCAAAATTCGGTTATGCAAGTAGCATTGTTTCATGAAAACAATAAGAAGGATGTTGAAAGTATGGACATTACTGAAGACATAAGTGGGGCAATGGATTGGCTTAAAGATATTTCTGTTGAGGAAATTTTACATTGGGATACATAAGAGTACAAGGAAGCAATGATGAAATTGATTGATAAGAATTTTGTTGATATGGTAAGTGAAGGTATAAAGCATTTGGATTTAATTGGTTGCTTTAGTCAAATTCAAGAGAAGAATTTGCAGGAAAGATTCCATAAGTTAAATGTGGAATTGGAGGATGTGAAATATTGTGTATGTGAGTATTCTCAAAATCTTGAAAGTAGTCGAGGATATACAGGTAAAGATGCAATGCAGCCAAAGGATAACAACAACAACATACAAAAGAAAGGATTCTTAGCCCATGAATATGTTATTGAAAGAAATCAAGGATTGCAGGGAACAATAGAAATTGATTATGTGATTGAGGAATTGTTGAATTTGATGATGGGACAGTCCAGATGGAGGAAGCTGACAGCGGAAGGGATGATCAATCAGAAATTGAAGTTGATTGAAGGATGGAAAATGAACCAGAAGGCAATTGATATACAACAACAATAGAGGCGCAGAGAAATTGGACAACTACCAACTAAGGTTTGGGACCCTTGAGGTTTTCATTAGTATATGAAATCACATGATCAGGAGATCATGAATGTTTTCAACCTTGGGATCATGATGCAGGAGCATCCTGCTTCCAAATTGTTGTACAATTGCCTATACTAGGAGGTCTTGTGTTTTCAAGGGAGTTGGTTCCCAAAGTCTTGATTTATTTGTAATTTCCTATGGTTTGATGAGTAAGGAGTAAGATACATAACATAAGGAGTTGGTGATGATTTAAATTGTAATTGTTCTCGAATGTATGAGAACATGAGTGAGTGAGAGTTGGTTTTTTGAGAGATTTTAGAGTGAGTAGATCTCTTGAATATTTGTATAATCCTAAGATTATGTTTAGTGAGAGATCTTAGTGATATTTGGAGAGATTTGGGGATCTGAGAGGATCCTTAGGAGATTGATTGAGTTATTTTTGGATATGAGCAGTTTACAGTTCAATATCCTTTTTATATATTTATTATAGTCTTGTGGGAATTAGGAGGAGGTTAGGCAAAAGAGGTTGGACAGAGAGAAGGCATTTGTAGTCGAGCCAGTGGCCATTTGAATGTAAATCGGGCCTAAGGACGAAGTAGAGGTTAACAGTGAAATGATCACGTTTATTTGGCCATGTACAATTCATTTATACTGAATTAATATAGTGTGGAAAGATTTGTTTTGAGCTTAATCTGAAGGAATCTATGTTCATGACAGTTAAATCCTGTCATTGAGGATGTGATGGTTATTTTGTGTGCATAACCTTTGTAGAAACTGTTATAATAGGTCTCGAGTTATGTGGGGTTGATATATCTCTTCATTTTTATATGTCTCTGCATATAGTTGAGATCATGTAATCACAAGTGTAGGGTTCGTGTTGCAAGGTGAGAAGGAGAATTCTGGTGAGGAAACCTGGTATAATCTCATATTCTATATGAGATCGAGAATGTTATTCCCATGACCATCGATCACGAGAAGGATCAATGATCCTAACTGAAATGTGGAGGAGAAAGGTTATCATAATCATAAGTGAAGCTACAACAGCTGTTAGATCACTCCACCAGTGGATGATAACAATTAGATCAAATTGTGCAAGGATCGGAAGGAACAAACACTGACCGTTCATCATTTGGCTTGGAACTCTGCACACCGTTCGATCGCGAGGAAAGGAGTACATCAATAACCGATTGAGTCGTAACCATAAGATCTCAGTGAAGGTAGATCGATGGCGGGGATCCATTACGAGATTTAAAGGTTGAATTAAAGTTCACACAAGTTTTAGTTTTTCAATCCACAACGATCGTCGATTGTCACCCGTCAATAAATCAATGACTCACATTGGTCCATCTGCTAACGTGCATCTTCCATTGTAGAAATCAACGACATTTTTAAAGGTCGTGCTAGTTGAGACTCCACAATCATTCTTGGCCATCGATATTCAGATTCAATTTAAATACTATTGTCGTTCTATATTGTAAGACTAGCACCCAAGGAGTTGAGCCGAGGTCATAGTTCTCAATCATATGGAGAGAGGGAAAAGATCCTTTGGACTAGGTATATTAAACAAGTTTTGGGCACCTCTGTATTAAATCCCTAGTCACGGGGAATGGTCATATAAGAAAAAGGGCCATTAGATAAAGGAAGGAGCAGATCAATCCTTGGCACCCCTATTTTGGGGTTTACAATGCAATGATAACAGAAGATTGCACAAAGAAAGGGATTTAGGATGGGAGGTCCTGTGTCAAGTGGTATAAGAGCAAGTAAAATATCTTTGGGAGGAAAAATCAGAGCAAAGTTTATGCTCTTGAAAATGAGTTGATGTAGTAAATGTACCTGCAAATATAATTTGTCAGACAGCTGGTACGAAGTCAAAATTAGTTGTGATTGCACAGAGGAATTCAGATTATTGAATCTGATAATGCAAAGAAAGGGAGAGAGAATCATATTATAAATCTAACAGACAGAGGCCTGGTTAAAAGGAAATTGTCTATTCAAGTGCATTGGATGTGGAAGACAAGATCATGAACAGATCTTGCAGGTATTATTGATGTTTCTATGATAACTCTGGTTTTTAAGATTTGTTTGCAGATTGCAGGTAACATACAAAGAGGGTGTTAGCAGCATTATAGTTGAGAGGAGTTGTAACAGAGAACCAATTGTGTTCTTAAATGAGAAGAGCATGTGAGCTCTTAAGTAGTGGCAGAACCTGAATAATTCCAATAGAGGTTGGATAGGGAGGACAAGTGAGTGTTCTCAAAAGGAAGTGGAAGCTGCAGAGCCTAAAAGAGCAGAGGTTTCTCAAAGAGTGGTTTAGAGGCAGAGAACCATAAAATACCAAGAGGCCAAGCTCAAGGAGATAGCTTGTTGAGGTATGAAAGGCAGGTATGGAGACTTGCTAAAGGTGAGGGCTCAGGTGAAATACACAGGTGAACAAATGAAGTTCACAAAGGAGGGGAAGATAATGATCAATGAAGGTCATTGCAAAGGTTCAAAGGAAAGCCACAATAGAAGGAAGTGTGCCAAGGTAAAGGGGATATAGAAGATGAGTCAAGAAGAGTTTGACAAAGAGATGATTGAGATAAAAGGTAAACTCAGTTACATGGTGAAGTTGCTACAAGAGGAAGAGATGAAAGAGAATCATAGAAGAGGATGGAGTATGAAGAAGCCATTTCAGTGGCCAGCGGTACAGTTATTCGTAAAGAAACCGAGGAAAATCCTAAGGGAAATGAAGCATAGATCGAATGAATTAAAGAAGAAAGAGAAAACTAGAGAAGTTGAGTTCAGATTGAAGCCATTGATTGAAGAAGAAGTTCACTACTGTGAACCAGAGCAAGGTGACATCCTTGGAGAGGATGATGTTGAGAGAAGATCTATTGTGGATCTTACAGATTGCTTGGAGAATGAAGAGGAAGAGAGACTTGCAGGAAGGCTCATGAGCTCTTTGAA
>JZKD02S0160906.1:0-10734 GCA_000966675.3 Picea glauca
ACATGGTTGGATTTTTTGTCCCCGCAGGTTTCGAACCGGTGACTTTAACATCACGGAGTGGCTTAACAACACACTCCGTCACCGACTGTCCTACACCTCGGGGACTTAATGTAAAGAATATTGATCGTACATATTGTATCCAAATTTTACAGATGATAAAATAACAATAAAAAAAAGAGGAAAAAATAAAACCTTTATCATCATGTACTAAGTGTGACAAAATATATTACATACCTTAGCATTTGTGTGACACTAGTGTTTGAAAAACCATTCATAACCTTTAGGTTTACCGGCAGCAATATAGTCGAGAAAATACTTGTTTTGGATCCTTCATAAAGAGGTTGACTTTCCTTCTCAAGTCCAGGTATATAAAAAATGCCATCAAGTTGGTTTTCATCATCATACATTCCAACATTATTAAATGTCTCCTATATCAATATATTTATCCCATCTTCTTCAACTGTGTTATTAGTGTCATCATCTTCTTCCATAGGATCATTAACTTGTTCTTCAATATTCACTCCATGTTCCTAAATAGGTGCTTGTACAACCACATCTTCCTCTGTGAGCAATTCCCCAGGGTGTCATTCCTTTATAATTACAAAAAATCAAGTAATATTAGTGTATATAACAAATATTAAAACAATACAGGCATTTACAAATATAATATAGGAAAATAAAGAATAGGAACATGAATCTCCATATTTTCTTTATTGTCTCTATGACCCCTAATGCTTATAATTCTTAAACCTTCAAGGTGCAAGAACAGGAACATGGAATCTCCATATTTCCTTTATTGTCCTCTTCCTATCTAATATGGCATTCAACCAGTGTGGCATTTCCATGTTCCTTTAGTGATTTAAAAAAAAAATACCAATGTTACTAGGAATTGGAACTGATCTTCAAAACTTTTAAAAATGAAACAATTACCAATATAAAAAGAGGAATTAGAAACTCAACAAAAAATTATCAAACGGAACATCAGTATCAATATCAAAAGAGGAATTAGAAAATCTACAAATATTTCTCAAACAGAGCCCTGTAAAAGTAAACAATGAAAATAGCCCTATGTTACTTTTTTAATTAAGATCTAAGACCAAATTGGATGAAGGAAAAAAATATCATGACTTCATTGACAATTCATAGTATTAGTGGAGGATAATAAAGATAGAAAGAATAACTTACCAAAGGACGATATTCATGCGCACCTTCAAGGTGTCCATACTCATTACAATTATTTTTAGTTGTTTTTATTAAAAGTCTCCTTATATTATATGTTAAGAACCAAATATCAAAATAGCATAAACACCTCAGAATAAGTACTCAATGCCTTGACAAAGAGATAAATTCAGATAATAAGCCTCTTTGAGGGGGAAACCTCCTTATACATCATATGAATTCACAAATACAATATGATTCCAAATGAAAATCTCTCCTTGGTATATATAGGAGATTATGAGGTACAATTACAACTAATGGAACCAAGCTGACATAAATAAAATAACAATACTAATGTAAGATGCCCCAATTAAGGAGTAATGTGCCACAAATTAGGGCTTAATATGCCCCTCCCATTCAAACGAGTGTTTTCCTCAACACTTGAGTAGTTCTGGATGCTTTTGTATAAAATACTCATCTCCCCACATGGAATCATCAACGAGTAGTTTCTTCCACTTAATGAGATACTCTGAAATTGATCTATTTCTTGGCTGGAGAATTCTTGTGTCAGTGATAGCTTCAAGCTCCAATATTATTTTTCCTTCCTCGTCAAGTTATAGAATTATAGTTTGAACTAGGATCTTGTCACCTGTAACCTTATTTAAGCATGGAACATGGAAAATAGGGTGCACTCGTGAAGATGTAGGTAGATCCAATTTGTATGCCATAGTACCAATCTTTTGCAACACCTTATAAGGGCCATCGTACTTTGGTGATAATTTATTATCCTTCTTATCTTGCTTGAGGGACATATATTTTTATGGTTGTAGTATACAAATACCCAATCCCCTACTTCAAAACTTCTTTCACTACGATGTTGATATGCTTGTTGTTTCATGCGATTTTGTGCCATGGTCAAGTTTTCCTTTAAGAGTTGGAGTTTTTTTTTTAATTCTCAATGTGATATTCCACTACTTGAAACTTGTAATTTTATTTTAGAGAAGAAATGATGGATGGTGGGTGATATCCATAAAGTTCCATAAATGGTGTCATTTTTGTTGTAGTATGAAAGGAAGTGTTATACCACCATTCTGCCAAGGGTAACCACTTGAACCATTGTGTTTTTTTATCAGAGACAAAGCAACAAAGGTAACCTTCCAGAATTTTTTTCACTATCTAAATATTTCCATGAGATTGAGGATGATAAGATGAGCTATGAGCCAATTGAGTACCCAAACAAGAAAAAAATTATGTCCAAAAATTTCCAGTCAAGATGGGATCTCTGTCACTTACAATAATAGTTGGGATTCCATGTAGCTTTTGAACTATATAAATGAATGTAGTAGCAATTGTAGTGGCTTTGAAATGATGAGAGAGTGAACAAAAGTGTGCATACTTGGTAAGTCTATCAACAATCACCATGATGACACTTTCTTCCATTTTAGCTCTGCAATTTCATCCCTTTTTTCTATTATAGCTCTCCAATTTTGTCCCTTATAATTCTAAAATGTTGGCATGAGGTAGACTTATGTGCCTTCTTTCCAACCCCACATGTTAGACCAATATTGGATTCTCCAAGAGAATTTTATGATAACTTTCCCAAGATGTGTTGATTTTTTCCCTTTCAAGAGAGCGAACTTCTACGAACTACCACGTGTCACTATATTCACTTTAGAACTTGAAATTTGTACTAGTAAAAATTTGGTCTGTACCCGAACGACTTGAACATGTTTCATGCAATTTTGAGGTCTGTAGCTTCAGATATAACAGTTTTCCCAAGAACACATGTTTTAGACTAAAATATGTACCAACCAAAAACCCTAATTTCCTTAGAGAATAAATTCCAGAGTACAATGAATCAAGGGATGAAATTTGTACACAGTATAATTCACTATTCCATATTTGTATTGTAAAAATTTCAGTACCTTAAACCAATATGAAAAAAATTGGGAGCGAAAATTCGAATAAGACATGTTTCAAAATAGTTTCAGGACTAGTCACAAACCCTAACTTGAACATAATGTATCTCCAAAATGTAAAGAACCAAGATATAAAATTTGGAACCAAGATATATCTTTATGTATCCTCTACACCATAGAAATTCTAGATGCCTAAACCTTCTAGAAAAAAAGTTGTAGGAAAAATTCCAAGAAGGCTTGTTTTGAAGAAGCCAGTCCCGAGGATTGTCTAGCTCTGATACCAAATGTTAAGGACCAAATATCAAAATAACATAAAAACCTTAGAATAAGTACTCAACGCCTTAAAAAAGAGATAAATTAAGATAATAAACCTCTTCGATGGGGAAACCTCCTTATACATCATATGAATTCACAAATACAAGATGATTCCAAATGAAAAGGTCTCCTTAGTATATATACGAGACTAGGAGGTACAATTACAACTAATGGACCCAAGCCGACATAAATAAAATAACAATACTAATGTAATATGCCCCAATTAAGGGGTAATGTGCCATGAATTAGGGCTTAACATTATATCCTGTGCATTTTTGACATGGGCAATAACATTTTCGATCACCCAAATCCTCAACCAATGTAGATCTCAAGTCTTAGCCTTGTCCTCCTGGAGGAACGTTATGTGACATTTTTCCTTACCAAAATTTCAATGATGATTTTCTTAAAAAATCAAATTCATTAATTTAACTATTTGTAATGAAATTAACAAAGAAAAACAAAATTGTATTCTGACCTAAAAATGTCCCTTATAACCTTTGTAAACCATTGCTAGTATAACAACAACATCAAACATCTTTAATGTTTCAAACTTGTTTAATTATTTATCACACTTTCATCAGACTTCCCACCGATGTTGACCAAAGAGACGTTCCTTAATGAACAAAAATATTGGCGTCGTGAAACACCGATACACACATCATTGAACTACTCAACCCTCAAATATATGACGATCATCAACCTGGTCAACCGTCAGATATCCGACGATAGTCTCTTGAGTCGAATATTCGACGAACGTCGGGGATTGTTTTTTAAATAAAAAATTGCAAGTAATCTCTGATAGTACGATCGATTTTATCCATACTGTCGGACTACGGTGTAGGTTTTTCCGCAAATATGTAGTAGTGTCAATTATACTCATATTTATAGAGAGAACAACAATATTGTTGATAATCTCTCAAAGGAAGGAATTTAACTACCTGAGCTTTATGGTTCCTTGGAAGAAGTTCAACACAACTATACAATGGTTTTACAACAGTTTTTATTTACTAATTTCTAAACTCCATTTCAACTTGTAATATGTGAGTACATGGGACTATAAAGTCTATTGTTTTTTTTCTAATTACTTTATAGAAAGTATACTTGATATTATGAAGGTTGTGGATATTTCTGGATGTACTACGATAGTGAAATTTTTTGAAGAGATCTATCTCTTGATGATGCTTTTTGGAATGTTCCTAGAGCACCTAAGTATTTTATTTTTGTTTATCTCAAATAAAAATATGTTTTTTCCCGTGTGGGTGTGTGTGTGTGTAACATAATTTTTTCATATGCCAAAGTTGGGATTTAATTTTTATTTAAGCTATTTTTTGTTATTTTTTGGAAATTTATTATTAGAAATGTCATTGGTGTTTCAAAGGTGATGTCTACATGGGTTTGTATGCCAGTAGGAGAAACATCAAGATGAGTTCGATATATTGTGCATGCAATCCTATTGTATGGAGGAATTTAATGGATCGATTCGATTTTTATGATCATTATGTATGATATCCACCCTACCATTCAACCACACTGCCACAAAGGAGTATGTCCTCCATATATTGATTTAAATCACCATCCCTTTTCCATTCCCATCCATATTCTCACTAAAATATGCAAACATAGGCAATTTCCAAAAAATCAAGATAAGAGAAAAAAGATTGGCATACCAGCATTAACATTTGAATAGCCAATTGACATATTTTTGAAACCTATACTATAGAATTATAAGTGCAAAGGTCCATAAGGAAGAGAACGTAGACCTACTAAAATTCCAAATTGATCATTTGAGGCCTTGTCTATCATTTCAATGGGATAATACTTGTATTATGGTTTATAAATCATTATGGTAATAATACTTAAGAGTTATAAAGGTTTTGGTCTAGGTGTACTTATAGTGGTTAAGGGCTATAGATATAGTTAAGTGTTAGTTAGGGGTTATATTGTTTAGGCTTGATATGGTTTATATAGTTTAGGGGATAAATGTGCTAGTTATGGGTTATAATAGTTAGGGTTTATATAGTACACTAAGATTATGGGTTAGGGTTTATAATAATTTTAGGGGTTGTAAGTCTTATTAGGATTAGGATTTATATCAATTAGAGGTAGCTTATTCAATATAGAAGTTATAGGGTTTAGGTGTTATATGTAATAAAGGTTAAATATGTTGGTGGTTAGAAGTTATATCTGGTGAGTGTTAAAGAGGTTGGTTGTTATAAGTGTTATAGGTAGAGGTAATAGGGGTAATATGGGTTAGGTGTTACAAGGGATACAAGGCTTTCGAGTTATGGTTTAGAGGTGGTATGGGTTATAGTGGCAAGATGTTAAATCATTTATATGGGTTAAAGGGTGTAAATTCTAGGGGTTAGATTTTATAACTATAAGATATATAGGTTATAAAGGTTTAAATATGGGTTAGGGATTTAGGACTATGTGTTATAAGAGTTAGTGATTTATGTGTTTTAAGGGTAAGGGGTTAAGGGTTTTAGGTTTTAATAATTATATGCACTAGGTATTATAGGTTTTGCAAGGGCTATATGGGTTATGGGCTCAATATATTTGGGTTAGGGATTAAAGATTATAAGAGTTATATGTTAAATGTATTAGATGTAATATAGAGTTAGAATTTATAGGTATTAGGTATTTGGTAGGGTTAGGTATTATAAAGAGTTAGGGGTTAGGAAATTAAAGTGAAATGTACTCATGGGTTCATTTTAGAAAGAAAAAAAATCCTATGGAAATAAATTTCAAATTCTGGTTTCTTATAACCCCTACTATTTGAATAAGTTTCAATTGTAGAAAATTTCTAATATATGGCATGGTATAGATCCCTATTTTTAGTGGCTATATAACCCTATTCTCTAAATTTTTTGTATCATGCTATGGTTCCCTCTTTTCAATGACTACAAATTTTTTTTTTTTTTTTTTTGAAGTTTTTTCAACATGCTACAGATCCTTATTTTTAGTTTCTACAACACCCTATTTTCCAAAGTGTCTTCAACATGCTACAAATCCTCTCCTTGCTAATTTTTTGTTTTCTAGCCACCATTGATTTCCTTTTTCCAGGGAGGAAAAATTAATTCATATTGAGGAGGGGGGAGGGGAAGTCATATCATATGGGATCATTTCATACATCCTATGACATACCCTATCCATCATATGTTGTATCTAATGATGATTCACTTGATATTTCCATGTTTCTATAGATTTTTAATCATTTCCAACTTGTTTGATCTTTTAACATCAAACTCAACCATATTCATTACATGGTGTTGTATCCCCACGTGTCGAAACTTATTGTTCAAATTTGGTAATTACTACTCATAACCATAATCTTCCTTGTCATTTTCATCATAATCATTGTAATTGATCGCTATTGAGCCTTAGTTCCATCACCCATTAGTTCCATTTAAACAAAGGAAATATGTACCATTTAGTGTTGGAAGAACTAAAATCCAAGGCCCCTTCCCTAGTGTATGCAACTTTCATAAAGGAACAATGGTTTTTTTTTCAACTAAACCAACTAATTAAAGTTAAATCTTGTAATTTTTTCGCCAATGAAGAGTTATTATCTCTTTATTCCAATTGTTGTGAGGAAGACATATATTTTTTTATTAAATGTATACCAACATGAATTTATACTAGTGCATTTGAGAAAATGGAATCCTAATCCATTTGGAAGAGATATACAATTGAGGGGTTTCACGTCATTCTGGTGAACTAGATTCAATGGATTTAATGTTATCCCTATTTGGAAAATGCATAATAGAATGTTATCATGTGGGAAGAGAAGAATATCATAATCTCTTGAGGTAATTATGGGGCATAAAATGTTACTCATCCAACCACAAATTACTCCTTACCTCCAAAAATCACAAAGGGTTTCTCTTTTCTAATGGAAAAAGAGAACAACACATTTAGGATTGGAGGCTCTTCTTGTTTATTAGCATAGATGGGATGTTTTATCCCCTAAACTTAAACAAAGAGATACATTATCTTATCTTAACTTCATAAAATCCATAAATAGATATCATATGTACATGGACTCTTTAAGGACACATGGAATGAAATGGCTAGGGATTAAATTCTATTTCCCACTCATTTGGTGTCCTTCACCAAGATATAAGTTTTGTTTTTCTAATGATCAAACAAAGGAAGAAACCCTTTGGGAAGATGATGACGTAATTTTTTTTTATTATGTGATGGGGGAGCCTAGACACCATCTTTATGCATTGATCAACCTTCATCATAAGTATTACCATTTAAAATCATCTAATGATTAGATGAGAGATTTCAAGGTTGCACGAGGAAGTGAAACAAGTTTAGCTAGGAGGAGATGAATTTGATGCCTAAAATTTTATACCTTTGATGCCATGAATTTGATACCATGACTTAGATGCCTAAACATTTATACCTTTTTGTTTATCATTTACCATTTTGATGCTAAAAATTTTGACAAAACATATCTCTGTGAAATTGAAGATCTGTTCTAGAAATATAATCTCTAGTTTGATATATGTATTGCGATTAAAGTGAGTTGTTGATTCCATTTAACACTGATATAGATTAATATAGTACCTTTTTTCTGAGGAGATAGAGCCCACTAAGTAGAACAAGTTTTGTTATTTCATTTTGTTGTTATTCATATTATTAGATTTATCATTTCGTGTTTCATGCCTAAGTATAAGGTTTAAGTAAATCTTTTATAGTTCTCAATTCATTGTGGTAATTATGAATATGTTATTTTTTTTAAGATAATTTTAGGAAAAGTAATTTTTATCTCATATCTGCAAGTATTGTTTCATTTATGCATGTGCAAGGGTGGTTACATTTTACAAAGTGCGAGTTGATTTTGTAATCTACCTCTAAAATGTGCCTTTTATTCGTAGCCTAGAAATGCATTTTATTTCTATAGCATGCTAAGGATCCCTATTGTCATTGGCTATAGAACCTTGTTTCCCAAAGTTTTTTCATCATGTTATGGATTTATGTTTCAATGGATATGAAACCCTATTTTTTGAAATAGGATTCCATTACAGATTAGATAATTTGATGAAAAATAATTGTTATTTCATTTCTAGTGCAAGTAATATTTCATTTCTACATATTTTAACATATTTATATAAGTGCGGTTACATTTTACAAAGTATAAGTTGATTTTGAAATATAACTCTAAAGTGTGAATTTTATTCCTAGCCTTGCAATGCATTTCCTTCTACGACATGCTACCGATACCTATTTTCAATGTCTATAGAAATTTATTTCCCAAAGTGTTTTGAACATTCTACTGATCCTTTTTTACTAGCTACATAACTCTATTTTATGAAGTGTTTACAACATGATATATATCCCTATTTGCAGTGGCTACAAAACCCAATGTTATGATATAGGATTATATTATAGCTTAGATTAATTCATGAAAATTTAGTGTTATTTCATTTCTACAAGTGTAATTCATTTATATAAGTGTGGATACATTTTACATGGACTATCTTATTTATAATACACAATTTTTTAATAATACTAGACTATTCAAATTTGGAAATACTTCAAAAGAATTACACAATCCACAAAGAAACGGCCTTCTCCATTTTAATTTCTAATAGATTAAATATATATATTAACCCCCAAACTATACAATATTCAACCTTGTTTTGTGATTATTTTTAAGATTCATGTATTTCTTTTTGCAAAATTAGAAGGGAATTAGACCCTTTTGAGATCCTAAACCACAAGAGTACCCAATTTGAACAAACTCACTTTATGAAATAATGTTTATTACATATCTAGATCGGATTGATATTGAACTTCATCCAATAAAATATTTGACTCATCAAGATCAAAATTTGTATCCAACCATTTAGAATCATTGAAAGGATTGGCCATACCCACATCTAGAATGTGTGTATCTCTAAGTCATAATAAACTTTTCGCATAGGATGTGAGAAAATTACTAGATGGTCAAGCTCAGGGACCTCGTGGTTTCACATCTCTTCCCTCCCTTCTCCATCTTCTTCATATTCTTCATGAACATATTCTTTTGGCACATACTTTATAGGCCTTCCTCTTGGATCAAATATAAGAACAAATGACCAACCTTCTCTACCTAGAACCTGTGAATAAATGACCTACTCATATTGACTTGGAAGGACATAGGGATATGTAATCAACTCATACCTAGTAGTATTAATCATGGTAAATCCATTATCATCATCAATAAAAACCATTTTCATCACTATGTAGACATAATATGTACCACCTAACCTTCAAGAGAACCACTTTGAAGGATCTCAAGTCTATTTTTTTACTCTATTTTCTCTTGGCATAGCATTTTCCTTGTATTTTTTGATGTATTGGAAGACATCATTATAAATCCTTGTAACCTCCTTATCCCGCTCATCTAATTCAAATAATTCATAGTATCGAGGATTGAGCATGAATCTCCTTCAAGGATTCTTTTAAGGTCCATCAAGTTCATGTCATTACTACATATGAACAAATTTGCGACGATTTTTCGTTGATATTGCCACACATATCCGTCGCAATTTGCACGACAACTGAGATTTTTTTTTGTCGGAATAATTTTATCGCTATATCCAGGATCCAGGTGTGTCTAGAAACATCGACGAAATAAGCGCTCCACGTGTCACCACCTTCAACATCGGTTAACCCTATGCATCATCGCAATTTCAATGAAATTACGTCACAATAACAACGAAGAAATGTGGAAATTACGACAAAACTTTGTCGCAATTGAGATGAACAGTTATGCCAAGCCTATAACTTACGACGTAGATGTTGAATGTACAACGCAAAAATGTTGCAAATTGTGACGAAAAACCAAGGCAATATCGACGAAAAAATATCTCAAAATCAAACTTACGATGCAGATGTTGTATGTGCGACGAAAATTCGTGGCAAATTGCGACGAAATTTCGTCACTATAGCGACAATTTTGGTAAAATAGTAAAATTGTTTCCGACGAACTTTCGTCAATATTGCGACGATGGCTTTAAGTTTAAAAAAAAAAATTTACATGAAATATGGTATTACCATATTACATTGTAATATGGTATACCATATTGTATGCCATACTACAATGTAATATGGTAATGTCATATTACATTGTAATATGGTAATTCCATATTACAATGTAATATGGCATTACCATATTACATTGTAATATGGTAATTCCATATTACAATGTAATATGGCATTACTATTATTCTAATAATATATTGTAATATATATATCCCCTACAAATAATCAAGGCACTAATCAACCAAATATTGTAAGCATGTGTTATCATGAAGTTGGATTAGAAGTAAGGATACCAATATGACAA
>JZKD02S0160906.1:51551-77892 GCA_000966675.3 Picea glauca
TATATCATCCAATATACTAATTTACAAATTAGAAAACAATAGCAATATAGGAAAAAATTGAACCTTTTAAGTATTTGTGAACATGCATGCATAAATAATTAACAAATTAAATACCATAGTATCTATGTGAGACATGTGTTTGATAAACCATTCAATACCTTCAGGTTCACCAACAACAATATAGCAGATAAAATATTTGTTGTTGAGCCTTCATAAAGAGGTTGACGTGACTTCTTGAGTAGAGGATCAACATCATGACTATCATCCTGGATATCCTCATCCATTGAAGAAAATCTGTCTTGGATCAATCTATGTCTCTCACCTTAATGATTTGAATCACTAACATTATATCCATCCATATCATCATTAATAACTTGATCAATAGCTTCAATATTCTGATCTCGAAGTTCATCTCCATGTAAAGTAGTATTTCTGCTAGTACTTGGCAAATAACTCTCTGGAGGTAGACACTTTGGGGGCATCGTCTATATATTTAAAAACAACATAGAAAAGTTAGTGTGTATAGAAAATATAAAAATCCTGATAAGAAATATTACTAAAATTCATGACATACTGATTATTACAGAGAATACATTAAATATCGAATCCTCTTACCAAGGGACGATATTCATAACCCCCTTTGGCGTGCCCCTTTTCCCTACAATGTTTTTGGGTTGTTTTTATTAAAAGTCTTCTATTTTTCAAGCCTCTACAATCATAGCAAGGGCAATAACATTTTCCATCGCCCCTTGCCTCTAATGCCACTCTTAACCGAGCAAGCTTCCTGTCATTTTCATTCATTGTGAAAAATCCTTGTCTTGACAAGTAATTGTCTTACCTACACCATACCAAACATTAAGTTGTCAATTTTTTATATTTTGGCCACTCCTTTCGATTATGATATGTTTATTTACAGTGACCTACTTATTTATAATAAGGTCAACATCTTTATAATAAGGTGATCATATGTGTAGAGTATCAACATCATGACAACATAGATATCATCTTTATAATAAGGTCATATGTGTACAAATGTTTTCTTTATATAATAACACCATATATACCTAACATAAGTTTAGGGTTAGTGTTTATGTATCTTATTAGTCCTTGCTAAAGAAGGCAATATAAAAATCAATTACTATCATTTCACCGATCAGGGTTGAGTTTCAAGAGCAATTCCATATCTTTATCATTGAAAAGAGAGAGAAATTATAGCTACAATTGAATGGAAAAGGGTATGTGGATTCCATAAACCTAGAATATTATGGAATCCACATACCCTTTTCCATAGAAAATACTAACTAGATCCAAAAACCAAAGACACAAAATATGGTACTACACATATTATAATATATTATCAAGGAAAAAACAAGCTAAATGCAATTTGGACATTTGAAAAAACATTTACAAGTTAAATGAGTACATCAATAAAAAATAACATACTAACCTTGCAAGTTCAAAATCCAAGCTATGTAGATCGAGAATTGGATTTGTTCAACTGGTGGGTGACGGAAAAAATAAACAACTCAAACAAAAGCCAAGAACAATGTCACAACTATAGCAATTATGTCACAAAGTCTGTTAAAGTCACGTATATATAGATAAAATAGTCAACTAGTCGTTAACACCAACCAATGAGATAGACAAAATTTTCATCTCTATTGCCATGAAAGTTTGTCGCTATAGCGACGAAAATCCTGACTAAGTTAAATTAAGATTTTCGTCGATATTGCGACGAACTTTCATGGCAATATCCATGAAAATCCTGCCCTATTTAAAAAAATGATGAAACTAGTGGAAGCATGGAAAATTTTCGTGGAATATTCTGCCCATATGTAGTAGTGTGTTGACACTTGAATCCGTTAGGACTGAAACACCAACCTCACGAAGACATTAGTCCCCTTTAATTTTTAGAGAGGTGGTACTCCTCTTGGAATAAAAGATATATCTATAATATCTTGGATTAGGAGAGAACTAGGCAACAAAACCTAAATATTTATTGCTTTATATTATGAAATAAAATGGTTCTTCAATAACCTGAGTACAATCTTTATGTGCAACAAAAGAAAATTTTGAAGGAGGGCTTCAACATCAGAATTAAATCGTGATCATCATCACACACAATCTTCTTAACAATATAAATACATTGATATCTTCTTCATAGGAGAGAATGATTTGATCATCTCAAAGAATTTTAACAGAGTACTGCAATCAAGATAAAAATATTATTTGACGGGTCAACCTCAAATAATTTATATTCTGAAAACAGGGTTACAAAGCACAGTCAAGATCAACACCGAAGCAATTATTTGTGGATTTTTATTTATGAAATATGTTATTCATTACAAAAGATTTGAAAACCATATAGGTGGCTTCAAATAATACATGATCATATAATAAAATTTCTTATAAGAATATAATAAGAACACTCAACAACTCATCCTTGTGCCCAACTCTGAGATTCGAGCATAAAACTATGAGAAGTGGTGTAGAAGAATATATATAAAAAAAAAAATGGAGAAGATGGAGATTTTTTTCTTTTGATCAGAATATTGATTGTTTATCCATGGACATACCTTCTTATTCCTCTCATATTCGGTCCTTCCCCTTTGACAATACTCATTCTTGGACCCCTTGACAAAGCCTCTCTTCTCTTTTTAAGAAGAGATTTTCTAACTACCTGAGTAGTTAGGGTTTTCTTCCTCTCTTGAAATTATCGTACAAGTTTATTCTTGAAACATTCAATTTAATTAATTCCTCATGAATGAATTCACATCATTAATACAATTACATTGAAAGTGGGTCCCTCTCCCCTTTTAATAAAAATTTTTAATTAAACTTTTATTTTTTTTAATTTAATTAATTCTCCAATAAAAGAGGACGACTGTAATTTAATTTTATGGAAGTGAAAACAAAATTTTTATCCATGTAAACCACTTCTTATGTTCTCTTAATTGTCTCATATTTCGAATGATAAAAAAAATTCCCAAATCCGTCGCTTGGATCTCAAGATGTGAACTCATGAAGTTGGGTTGTCACGCATGCCCATTAAATATGAAGCTGACTTATATTTTAATTTATGAAAAATATTTATCATATTTAAGCACTTGAAACATTTACCACCATATTATACACTAAAATACCTTTCCAACTATATAAAGTTTGTGTGATTCCGACACCCGGAGCTCAATTTATGGCCTCTGCAAGATCAACACTCAACCATCATTGATCAAAATTGATGGGCAAATGTGGGCCCTTGGATGAATTTTGTGCTTCCCTTCATAATATAAGACTTTTTTGTTTGAAATTCTATCCCACATGCATTGGGATATTATATTCTTCAAGATATATAAAACTAAATGTTTGATATACTTAGCAAGAAACACAAAAAGAGAAGGAACTATGGAGCTTGGAGGATTTCGACCCTTGGAAAATTGTTGCATATAATAATAATTTTGTATGCCCATTCAACCACCAATATGCCCATTCATAAATGATTAGTCACCCAACCAAATGTTTCCACATGTCATCACTCGACAGGCCAACAATATTCCCATAAGAATCTGTCATATGTCATCCAATAAAATCACACCATGTGTCACTTTTTGTATGTTGGCATGTGTCTTCATTAATTAGTTGTCATGTGGAACCATACATTAACTGCCATGTGGATGTATAACATTGGTTAATAAAGTGCCATGTTTCACTTGGATATGTTTCTCATAGAACTTAGTATAGGAAAATTATTATTAAAATAATATGGCGGGTTCGCGGGTTTACGTGAATGCAAAGGTAGGTGAGGAAGTCACCCACGGTAATACATAGTAAGAAATGAGTGTGAAAATTATAAGTGTAGGTGAAGTGGATAGGAGAGGTAAATAGTAGTAAAAATAAGTTGTAAAATATTATAAGTCTTTAGAATCCGTCGATGGACTCAATATATAACATGAAATAAACATCACCAACCCTCACCAACCTGCTAACCCGTGAACCTGTGGTAACTCATATATTTGGCTAGGTGTTGGAGAAGTTACACAGTAGAAGAGTTGGGTGCATTATGAAGGTGGAGGAAATCAAAGTGCATTGTGAGGGTAGCGGTGATAGCACATACTCTTAAGAAATATCACCAACCTGTGGTAAGCCATAGTAAATAAAACTAAGTCTGGAAAGTATATAATGGGTCACGTGAAATATGGAAAGAAATATGAAAAATATGAAAAATGAAAAGAAATATATGGGAAAAGTATATAATGGGTCATGTGAAATATGGAAAGAAATATGGAAAATATGAAAAATGAAAAGAAATATATGGGAAATAAAGGAATTACGTGAAATTTGGGAAAGGAAAAAAGGAAAAGGGGAAAGGAAAGAAATGGAAAAACGGGATAAAGAAATATGAAAAGGAAAATAAAAGGAAATGGGAGAATAAAGGAAAAGGGAAATGAATGTGAACCTAGAAAGGAATAAAATAAAATGGTTAAGTGTGGAAAATGGTAAGGGGAATATGAAGGTAATGAGACAATAGGAAAAAAGACTAAGTATAGAATGAGAGAATGAATAGGGGTGAAGGGAAAGGAGAGGAGAGAACATGTGACTTAGAACATTTTTCATATTTCTTCTTGTAACACCTCCATTAGACTTTGGGACAAAAGTATGTGTATCTTGGTCATGGATACTTGTATTTTGATTCCGCGAAAGGCATGGTGAAGCTGATACCGAAGGCTATGCAATGAATATATAATAGTTAAAAAATATTCATATTCCAATATCGTTTTTTGTTTTATTATTCCAGGAGAAGGAATATATAGGTGACCAAATTTTGGTCAACAGTTCATTTTTCTTTTCTTATTGATATCCATCATTGTCCACGTCTATTATTCTAAATACATTCGACTATTCCTTTAACATGTACATGGTATGGATTTAGGTCTTCTACCATCTCATTATCCACATTCTAGACATGTTTGTAGTTTTTTTCCAAGGTTTACATTTGTTTAAAAGTATCTTGACCTCATAAAATTATGTTAGTTTCTCCATATGCTCATACATATCTAACCATGGGATGATGAAGTTGGTTCCTTATGGTATTCCTTATAGGAGAGTAACTTTAGGATGTTCTTATTGTACATCTCTCCACAAAGTCTTGAGTGTAACTTATATGTGACCTTCTTTCTCATGTTTTACTAAAATGATGGTTTGCCTCTTAACACTTTCCTAATTACTTATCTAATATCAACTTCTATTCTCATGAATGTAATAAGCTTCATTAAATATTATAGGTATCCCCATACCTAATTTCAACAGTATGTAAGAATATTGAATTTCCTTCCTACACTATAAGGAAAACATATTTTAGCAAAAATGTTTGCAGAATTAGTTTTTCTATGTCCTCATTTGCAGAGGCTTTTAGTGTATTTTTTTGCAAAGGTAGTGAGTCTATGTTTTGTGGAAAATGGATCCTAGTTCTCTAATTTTCCATGGACACACTATTGTGCTCAGTAAAAAAGAGCATCAGATCTCAACAACCATATGCATACGAGAGGGATGATAAGACAAAAACACATTGATGCTCAACATTGGTCCAAGTGCACAAGTGATCCAAATTGGCTTCAGAACATCGGTTCTCCTATATTAATGTGCATTGAAGGAAAAACAACCCAAAAGAAATTAAGTGCTCCATTTTGGTCTAAACATTGTGCACCTAGACCGATGTGCACCAAGGGACAACAACATAAAATAAAATAAAATAAAATTGTGATCCATTTTTTCAGGTGCACAAGTGATCCATTTTTTTTTAGGTGCACCAATGCTCCATATTGGTCTAAGAACAATGGTTATTCTAGACTGATATGCATCGAAGGGTGAAAAACCAAAAAAATCTTCGGTGCTTCATTTTTTTTAGTGTAGCTCTAGATTGGTCTAGGAACACTAGTGCTCCTAGATCAATGTGCAATAGTGACTACAACCTAAAAAATGGTTGTGCTCAATGTCAATCCAAGTACATCAATTCTCTAAATTGTCCTAGGTGCACACATGCTCCTAAATCAATGTTTAGAAAAGGGATAACAACCCAAAAAACCATCTATGATCCACTTTGGTCAAAAAATACTAATGCTCTATATTGGTTTAGGTGCACTAGTGATCCTATATTGATGTGCACCAAAGTGACAACAACCTAGAAAAACACTAGTGCTCCACTTCTGTTCAAGCAAACTAGTGTTTCTAGACTAATGTGCACCAAATGGATAACAAACAAACAAAACATGTTGCTCCTCCACTTTGGTCTACGTGAATTGTTTCTTAAAATTTGTCTATGTGCACCAATAATACTAAATCAATGTGCATTGAATGGAGGTTGTTATGATCCTTATCCCTTAATATTGAATAAAAAAATATATCCAAGAATAAGATTGAAATGCTCATTTTCTTCATTTATCAAAATACCAATAATTCTTTTATGAAAGGATACACTCTTGTTCACTTTCCTCTTTGAGGGGTAAACCTCCCATTGAGATAAGATCTAATACAATAATATTTCAATACATGCACTCGTGAGGGGGACACCATCCTTTTTATAGCTACCTGCAAAACCCTAACCATAACTAAATGATAACTACTTAGCAGGCCTTCCTTAATGAGGTCACATTACATTTATTCAATGTTAACTACCTAATAAGAATTATTTAATAATAAATAACATTGTGGAGTCTATACCTAGTCTACATCACATTAAATGGCCACCACACTTATCCTACTCTTAAATCTAAAGAGCCCATAGACCCACATTACACCCCTAGGGAGGATCCCACCATTCCATCCTACTTTAAGAAGAATTGTCCTCAATTCTTGTAGTGATGATGTACAACCATAAACCAATATCCCATGTACAAGTGTTGATTGTAATGTTTAATTATTCTAGGAAGATTTCCCATAAGCTAAGTTCCCATGTACGTATGTTGGCCTCAATTTTGAATTGGTCCAAGAAGCTCGACAATAAAAAATAGTCCCATGTCTAAATGCTCAAGTTGACTCTAATATGACGACACCTAAGCTTAAAAAATGTTGGAGTGTTGTGCTCTAAATGACCACCATGGTGATTTGGATACAAATAAATAGAATAATACATATCCCAAAGTTCAACGACATAGTTGTAAAATTTTGGTTGTGGATCTAGAAGGAGAACTACCACTAGATAATATGAAAAATGAAAACTAGTATTCATTATAACCTACTCCTAACTCCCCTCAATGATGTTAATTTCATATGGAGGAGTATGGTCATAAAAGAGAAGGTGAAAGTAGTTTTATTTCCATAAATGATATTTGTGCATTTACAATTCCTTGCATGCCTCCTCTAAATAACACCATACCCATCTTTCTCTTTTATATTCTTCTTTGATAATTTTCCAAAATGCCAATCTTTGATTGCTTCACATGCTTTCCATCATTTTTGTACTCAATGATCTAGAAGGAGTAGCTTCGTATGAACTACTTCAAGGTTTGAAAATTATTAAACTTCAAGTAATGATTTTTGGATGTGCTCTTCATATTCCATAGCAAATTCAACACAACTTGCAGGAGGGTTGTATTCAACATAATTTGCATATAACCTTGGATATGCCTCAATATGAGGGCTAACATATCCATGTTAAATGAAATAATCTATTGTAAGTATGAGATCTAGGGTTTTAAAACATAATTCATAGAATCTTACATTTAGTCACTCTCCTTTGTGCAACTGTAACATCATGTTTTATTGAGCACACTTATACTGACTTATTCTTTGAGGACACTTGCATGCAAGTGATCCAGTTATGGTACATTATGATTTCATTTCAATTATGAGTTATATATGATAATGATGATGATGTGTTGTGATTTATTGTTACTTTCGTATATATATGTATTGACAGATATTATTGATGAGTTCTCTTGAGTGTGCAGGACACATGACAGGTTATGGATGTTGATGGCATCAATGGACTTCCTTGGACTCCATATTGAGTCAGGGAGTAGATTGTATTTTTCTTGAGTATTTCATTTTACACACATGTGATATATGATTGATTACAGTATGATTTATGTATATGGATTATTGACATTGTTATTGTCAATGCATGCAGGCTTAACTTTGCTTGCTAATTCGACTCACATAAGGAGTAAAGGGGTCATGCACAGAAACTAAACATTTGAGGGAGAGGTGTGGCAACGTCCCTATCACAGCCTACTAGAACTCTTGTGGTGACCTGAACTATAGGTTAAGTATTACCTAGTTCGAGAGGTACACGATCTCATGAGAGCATATTGAGACAGTCATTCACGAGGAAATCTAAGGGGTGTGCAATAAGGAAGAATCCTTATTACTTCTAAGTCCTTAGTCTCTCACAAGGTCGACCGAATGGAGTGTTGACTCTAACGGTCAGAAAGAAATTTCAAAACCAGTCATAGATGAGTGACACCCTTGGAGCACGAAGGGGCGTCATGAAGGGAATGTCACGTAAGTAAAATGTGAGTCAATAAATCTAGGTGTCCTAGGAAATTAATGAAAATTTCAAACATGTTAGAACAAAGTATTAATTAATCATTTATTTATAAATTTATAAATATAACAAGAGTCTAAATCTAGTCAAATTCTAAGTTCAAGTACAAGTTTAAGATAAAAGAGACTAAATTAAAAATTTAATAATACTAAGGGAATTGGGAATTAATAGACTCTAGGAAAATAGGGAAAAGGAATTTAAAGGTTGAGTAAATGCACATGTGCATAAAAATAATAAAAGAGATTTTTAAAATAGAAATAAATTAAAACATGAAAGAATAGGTGCAGACATAGAATGGTATCTTGAGTAAATCTACCTCTAAGTTTAACTAAAAGAAGACTCCTAAACCAAATCAAACTAAGATCTAGCTAGGGGACACTCATTAAATGGGAATTTGGGGGAATCAAAGACATCGAAGAGCAAAAATAGCAGCACATTAGGAAATGTGAGGGGAAATGGATTTTTAAATAAATAAAATGGGTAATTACTTGTGCTACTTGGTGAGAGTGTGACAAGTGTGTGGTGAATAATCATAATTAATTTAATTTAAAAAGTTAATTATTTGTGCATGAGGACATGTGTCATTGGAAATTTTTCTATAAAACAAATGATGTAGATGGGAAATGGGCTCACATTGGATTGTACTGTTATGATGCCAAAGTTTGGATTGATTGTGTTTTACTTGTGAGAGTTGGGATTTCAAGCTTGAGAAAGAGTGGAAGCTCTTCCTTGCGAGGAAATCTTGGAGATATACATTTGGGTTTCTTGTGTGTGGCCCCTTTACGGTTAGGGGGATAAGGGGGGAGAAGAGTACCCCTTGCATTGGCTCGAAGGTACCCGTGAAATATCAAGTTAGCTGGTGGAAGAAAAGGACGTGGACATGCTTCAAATTTGAAGAATTACTTCATAACTTAATTGAATTTTTGGAAAAGCAAAAATTTCAGCGTTCTTAGTATTGCTCTTTTCTTTTTATTAGCCATCGAAAGTAATATTCTTTCAATTTCCTATAGGATAAATGTTGCTATGTTTAATTTATATACATGTACATCCATCCTAAATATGGTCACAATATCACCATGTGTTAAAAATAAAATGGAAATAAGAATTTAAGCTTGTATGGCTAAATCCCTGCCTTTGTTGGAATAGATGTATATTAATCGATATAAAATTTCTCATGTAATATTATGGATTAAGATCATTGTGCGACGATGTATGAATCCATATTAGTTCTTATTATTGAGTTTTTACTTATAATTTAAGGGAATTTTTCATCGATATTTGAATTCAGAATCTCCTTTTGCGGATTATTTATATATCCAATTACTGAGAATTTTATTTTTGAGTTTATTTTGATTCAAGTGGATCTTTGGTACTTAGTTCTAGTAGTGATTAATGTTGATTGTGGAGTCTTATTATCTTCCCAATATAGAGGTATTTGTTTCCAGTCATGTTTATACCCTATAAAGACTTTACACCACAAAAAAATATACACCCTTCCACGCGGCAGAATTGCGTGGTAGAATTGCAGGGGGATTTCCCCCTATGGAGTTCGGGGGGTCGATCCTTGTTTCCTGATCTCTGCTTTTATTTTCAAACTAGGAGAAAAATTGTTAAATTGACTTTTGAGAATGTGGTCTCTACATCGTGGGCTCTTCAATTGATTTTTGGATTTCAATATTATTGCTTGTTCTGTTGTTAAGAGGTTGTCATATTTCAAGCTAAGGGATTATAAAATTAAATCTGTCTCATGTGTGGAGTAATGAGCTCCTTTAATAACTCTATCACCGACTTAAACTAGGAGAATATCTTTAGTCTTGTAGAGAGTTTTGATTTCCCTTGTATCCTAGATATAATTATTACAATCTTGGATATATATATATATATATATATATATATAAATAATATGGTACATGTCACTTTAGATAGATAGGTTATATTAATGATTGTTGGGCTACTCTTGGATTCTTAATGGTCTACATTAGTGAATTAAATTAATAAATCTTTAAATGAATGTCATAAATGATTATTTAGGTTGTAAATGAATAGCATTTGATAATTAGGATTTGCATGGCATAGATTTAAAGACACGAAAATAATATGCTTACAACTTAGATAATACTTTTATTATAATTATTCCACGCTACTAAACATTAATTGTTTCCAGTGTGTTAAGAATTAAAAGTTCTTAATGTCGGGACCAAATTTAGTTCTCAACAAAATTTTCTTTTATGACTATTAATAATTAATATTATTTGCTCATGGAAATAGACATTGATATGTTGGTTATCATTTGTGTGATCTATTATTGGTAATGTTCATATGATAAGTTGTTAATTTATTACTTGTAATTGTATCATGATCGTGTTGAGAATTTATGATGGAGTTAAAACCTGTGTTGATTGAGGTTATATTATTCTCGATTGTTATCGTGTAAATTAATTGTTTTGCTTATGAAATTGTAGTACCAAATTATGTGTAATAGTGTTATATGATAAATTTTAATATCAGTTATTTAGGAGAGATGTTACAAGTTGGTTATGGGAGTAGATACCTTCATGTTCCTTAGAACAGTGGCAAATCCTGAGATTTTAAATGGTCAAAATAAATTAGATGAATCATGAACTTGAGCGTTCATTATGTGTCTTGAAGGTCCTAACCTTGGAGGGTAGGTTGGGTGGGTAGCGATCTTTTGTTATCCCTATGTGATATGGTTGATCTTATAATAACAATAATGTTGTACCTAAATCTTGTTATGTGGTGATATAGATGAGAATAGAATGTGTGTTGGCCCTTGACCAAGTTTTGAGGATTCTTGGTCATGTTTGACCTAATTTTGGGACTTCGACAGGATGTCGAAGGCAGAGCGCAAGACAAAGCAGATATTGGCCCCTTTTAGGGCCCTTTTTGGGATTTGGGATTATGTAATGGGTATGGGAAATTGGCCCGTGCGTTTACCCATGCTTAGGCCTATTTTGTAATGTATAAATAGAAAGCTAGGTAATGTAAGAAGAGGGGGGTTACCAGTTGCAAGTTGGCTAAGTGCTAGAATTGGATCTATGTGATCAAGAGTTGTAAGTGCTTTGTGCATATCGTGTGAAACTTGCAAAGCTAAGTGAAAGTGGTTGTAACATACTGTGGAAGGCTCTATGTTGTAATGAAAGGAAGGAGGATCTAGCGAGGTGCGCAGATCTCCTGTCCTCCACGGAGTGGGACTTGGATGCTTTGTGCCTGTAAGAAGCTTGACCAAAGATAATAAAGAAGAGAAGAGTTGGTGGACATAGCCCCAAGATGGGGGTGAACCATGTACATGTTGTGTTTCTCTGCTTTTTGCGATGTATTCATGTGTTTATGTGTTTATTGATTAGTGCTTTAACCTAGATGAATGATAGATAGATATGTTAATGCTATGTGCTTAATAATATGGATGGATGTTAGATTTGACTTATATACATGTGCTTAGTGCTTGAATCTGCTAGATCTGATCCGTTCCATCATGCTAAGTGTTGTTAGATGCTAGAACTAGTTGAATACTACGATGTGTTGTAATTAGGGTTTAACTGTGTTGTAACTAAGAACTGAATATTGATGAATGTTAACTATTGAGTGCCTTGATTAGAATCACATATCTGTGTCCCAGCTAAGGTTGCAGACACTGGAGTCCTGCAACCACCCCTGCCTCTACCTCGTGTGAGACTTCATATTCTTTGCAAGTGTTGCCAAAAGGGCCAATAGTTAGGGTTTTGTTGGTGCGTTGTTGTAGCGTTGAACCCTGGGTCTGCTCCTGTGCTAACAAATTGTTCTATTGTCGAGACTTGAAATTGTGATTACTGGGAACTGAGGAAATGGAAGCTTTGTGCGAAGATCCGACCTGGGATTATGAAATATTTGTGCATAGATTTATCACTCCAGTGCGTAGTATTCTACTTGATCTATGAAGCTTTGTGCCAAGAAGGGTCATATTTGAAGAAAAGAGGTAAGATCTGCAAGCTCTGTGCTCTAATAAAGGATCCTAGAAAGAATTTTTTTCAGGTCAGCTACCATGATCCTAGTGCATAGTACAGGAAAGGTCGAGGATCATTTAAGAGAAAGAGAGGATTAACTCTTTGTTATAGTTGCAGAAAACAGAACATCTAGCTAAAGAATGCCCTGGAAGAAGACCTAGTTGCCTCTGTTGCAAAGCCATGGACCATGAAGTTTTGAAATTCCCTCGAATGATTTCTAAGGTTGAACAGATGAATATGAGACAATAAGACCATGAGAAAGGTCAAGCAACTGATATTATGAAAGAACCCCAGAAAAAATCATAAAAAATATTGCTACAGACGAAAGAAACACTAAATGACCACTGACATATCAGCTTATCAGAGATCTTCAAAAAAAAAGAATGCATTGAAGCAAGAATAAGAGACTTCGACATTGATTATTTTCTCGATGAGGAAACACAGGTGAATATCATGACAGAAAGAACTTGGGAAATTCAAGGAAAGCCTGTTATGATTCCTTCATTGGGAGGAATAGGATTATTCATAGGAAAGATTATAAACCTATGTGGAAGACTTACCCAGACCTTTACGAGTGCCAATGGAACTTCGACAGAGGAAGAATTTGAAGTTGTTAAATTTATTGAGAACAACGCTCCATTTTCTATGTTACTAGGAAAACCTTGGATTGAAGGAGATCAGGCTAGAAGGAAAGAAAAAGAAATATTAGAGCAGAACAAGCAAGAGTTGAAATATTTCATGACTAGGAGGATCGCACACTTGATTGAAGAACAAGAGAACCAAGCAAATATATTTAAGACCAAAGACTTGGATGTCGAAGTAGGAAGAACACTAGAAGATTCCCAGAAGATTGAAGTACCTATTCCAGATACAGATGAAGTATTACCCCTGATTTCTAGGAAATAATCTCACTAGCGCGAAGTTACTCTGCCAAAAGAAGGTAAGAATCAGAATGGAAAAGGGAATTTTGAGATGAGGCTCATTGGAAAAAAGGATAGAAAACTAAGTAAGAAGAAAGCTAAAATCAAAAAGTTATTGAAGGTTCTAGAGGGCACTTTGCAGAAGGAAAATTTGCAAAATTGGAACTTCGTCAGGATATAAAAACTGCGTCATATGGCACTTCACCATGGCAATACAATATAGCCATTGGGGATAGTATAACTGTTAGACCAATGACCTGAATGAGTCAAAAGGCATTTATGATCAGAAATTTTTCCACTAGACTGTTGGGAGCGTGCCATAACGGACAGAACTGAGTTAATGAAGGCTTATCACCCATTACAAGAGATTCGTTGCCAAGTTATCTATTTATCCCATCGTGCCACACAACGAGAACACTTTTTCTAGTAGTGAATCTAAGCCTGCAAAATAATTGATTTCGCACAGTGATCATTGCGCTCTTTCCATCTATTCTGTTGCATTGAGTAGTTACTCTTCGAACCTGAGATATTCAACCACGAGCGTGCATGCTGGACGATCTTAGCACTGCAAAGAAAATTGTTGAAGAAGTTCTCATTTACCTAATGAATAAAAGAGTAATGTTTGAAAGATCAATGTCTGCAATTATTGAAGCATCATTGACGAGAGGAGTGAAAGCCTCTCAGTCGACTGCTTGAAGAGCTGGATCATCCCGACCATCAGCGAAAAATATAACCAAACATAGAGAAGACCTAGCCAATGCGAAGCTGATCCTGTCCATATTGCCTAATTACATAGCACCTATGGCTGGCACACTGAGTCGAGATAACGTGCCAAGATATTTCGAGTACTCCATGATTACTGCGTACCTCCTGAAGGGGATACGCATAGTTCGAGCACAACAGGACAAGATCACAACGTTGACGTTTAGTGACTTCAACCTCAGAGATCGAACTACATTATGCTCACCCCATATAAGTACCTGACCAAGATAAAGGGGAAGAACTCAAAGATAATCCCCCAGCCATGGACGATGAACCTCACACAGTCCACCCTGTTAAATGTAATGAAAATCCCACACTTCAAAAGGCACCAGGAAGTGAACGCCTGTACCAAGCTATTACTTTCATGTTACCATGGTGGTTACTTATGGCTAGACCATCATATTACAGTCAATCCAACATTGATCCATAGGATCACAGGATTAACTATGTAAGGACCTAACCCACAGGAGTTATATCCAAGAAAATCCACAGATCACGCGCTAGCACAAAAGATCAAGGATACATACGACGATGTTGAGAAGGGATTGCAAGGCTACGAGGTAGCCTCCATCCAGAATGGTGTAGTGTGCCTAGCCTGCCAACTAATAGCCAGAAATTTAGTCAGGAAGAAAAGACCTACACAGGTCATAGGCTTTGTCGTTGACCTCACAGGGAAGTGTGTGGAAGGCCTGCAGATGAACTGGGTGAAGTATCTAGTCAATCAGCTGGAGCTAGACTACCACGAAGAACGGGATCAAGGATACGAGTTTCACTTTAGTTGGCTCTCTTGATCCTCATCGCCTTTGTTTCTTGGGAGATGTCAGAAGGTATGACCTTCCTAGATATTGAACCATTCGAGCTGCTTGTTGTGAAGTTCACTACCCTTTGGTACTAGACTAATATGAATAAACAGTGATAGTTGAATATTGTTTTTCACACCTATTACCTGCAGCTGAAGAGATCCATCGAAGATGAACCTCGCATGACTCTGAACACCCTATAGAGGTTCTAAACCCTGATGAAGTTCTGCACAGATCAACACTTCATCTACATAACAGTGTTATCCAATGAACATAAATAGCAGTTTCAATCATACTACAAGCTCACAGAAGAAGACCTTGAGGAGATCACTAAGGACTAGTCTGCATACCTCCTTATTCCCACAAACCCTAAAGAGATGTCTGACCGTGATAGCCCAGAGACCATGCATAAAGAACAAGATACACTTGGGCCTAACAGAACGAAGAAGATCGAAGAGGTCCAAGATTTAAACAGTGCCTCATGAAATACTGCTTCAGTATCACCTGACCGAGGGGGTGATGACGAAGTAGAAGAACTAAATGGAAAAGAATTTGAACAGAAGCCAGGTGAAGTAACACCACTGAGAGACGAGGTTGATCCCCTGAAGAAGAGAAAGGTTTCTCCCCTGAAACCTTCTTCCTGGAAGAAATCGAAAGCCACCATGACCAAGATGAAGATTTTTCTTACTGCCGATGATTTTGACTTCATCATCGCAACTCTCAATGATGCTTCATTGGAAATCGTGGAGAATCAAGAAGATACACAGGAGGAAATGTACAATAGAATTGAGGTCGAACTCTGAGGGGTATAATAGGCCCTTCAGTCCAGCCACACAGTCTCCATTGTTCCCCTACCATCATGAGAACCAGAGTTGGGAGATGAGCTAGCCCAACTCCACCGACTAGTTGATACGGTCGAAGCTCTCCTTTGCCGCGCTCAAGAAGAAATAGAACTAGCCACCCAGGCCTTGAAGGAAGTGCAAGGTGTATTTGTAGAAAAACACAACGTTGTAGATCAGGAGAAGGTTTCTCTCCAAGAAAATTTCGAAGAAGAGAGAGTACATATGCAACAAGAAAAAGAACAGTTGCTCGCAGAGAAACTCGAAGTGAAAGAAGCAGTCAACAGAGAACTTTGCTGTGTGACAGGCTTAGAGCCACAAGTAGAAGACAGATTCACGCATCAAGTATAGCATCTCACAGAATCTATCCAGCAGCTACAACAATGAATCATGGAATTAGAGCTCCGCACAATTCCCAGCACCCCACGGGATGTGAGGGACCAAAGAGAAGCAACTGCTCAAAGCTTAGTTGAGAGAATAAAGGCCCTTGCCATGGAATGTAAGAAAATCACTGATCAAAGTGCCCAGACCTATGATCACTTCCCTGAGAATCTAGAACTGAAGGCACTAGAGTCACAACTCCAAGAGGTGAAGTATCAAGCATAAATGATACAAGCACAGTTGAAGCCCCTGTCAGTTGTGGAAAGAATTAAGCGATCCTAGGAGTAGCACACTGCCGAGCAGCAGGTCCATGCTATCCAGAGAAAATTCATGGAAGTAACTCAAAGGATCCAACTTGTACAGGATAACGCTTACCAATTGTTCACAGAGATAGAAGGGCAAGGAGCGGAGCTAGAACAAGTCGTCACTACAGCTGAATAATGCCTAGAGGGACCTGTCAACGAAGCAGTCATACAAGAGTTTGTTGAACAAGAGGTCGTGGCACATCAACAAGTCGAAGGAGCTCGATCCATGCTCGAGACTTTTGAAGAAGAACTAGTCATATTAGAGTGACTCGAGACAAGTCACAAGTGAGTGTTGGGGTCCTGTTAGCCCTTGACCAAGTTTTGAGGATTCTTGGTCATGTTTGACCTAATTTTGGGACTTCGATAGGCTGTCGAAGGTGGAGCTCAAGACGAAGTGGAGATCGCGGGATCTTGACTCCTTTTAGGGCCCTTTTTGGGATTTGGGATTATGTAACGGGTATGGGATGTTGTCCCATGGGTTTACCCATGCTTAGGTCTATTTTTTGATGTATAAATAGAAGGCTAGGCAATGTAAGAAGAGGGGGTTTAGCAGTTGCAAGTTGGCTAAGTGATAGAATTGGATCTATGTGATCAAGAGTTGTAAGTACTTTGTGAAGACCATGTGAGACTTGCAGAGCTAAGTGCAAGTGGTTGTAACATACTATGGAAGGCTCTATGTTGTAATGCAAGGAAGGAGGATCTAGCGAGGTGCACAGATCTCTTGTCCTTTGCGGAGTGGGACTTGGATGATTTGTGCTTGTAAGAAGATTGACCAAAGATAATAAATAAGAAAAGAGTAGGTGGATGTAGCCCCATGGTGGGGGTGAACCACGTACATGATGTGTTTCTCTGATTTGTGTGATGTATTGATGTGTTTATTTGTTTATTGCTTAATGCTTTAACCTAGATGAATGATAGATAGATATGTTAATGTTATGTGCTTAATAATATGGATGGATGTTAGATCTGACTTATATACATGTGTTTAGTGCTTGAATATGTTATATATGATTTGTTCTGTCATGCTAAGTGTTGTTAGATGCTAGATCTGGTTGAATACTGCATTGTGTTGTAATTAGGGTTTAACTATGTTGTAACTAAGAACTGAGTATTGATGAATGTTAATTGTTGAATGCCTTGATTAGAATCACAGATCTTTTTCCCATCTAAAGTTGCAGACACTGGAGTCTTGCAACCACCCCTGCTTCTACCTCGAGTGAGACTTCTTCTGCTTCGTAGGTGTTGCCGAAAGGAATGGTAGTTAGGGTTTTGTTGGTGCATTGTTGTAGTATTGAACCCTGGGTTTGCCCCTATGCCAACAATGTGTAAGTATTGATGTATGTTATTTATGCATAACACTTGTCCTAGCTGATGTTTAAAAAAAATAAAAAATTACCACTACTATACTCACTTACATTTATGTCTTAACGGAGGGGTCGTTACAGAAACTAGTGTTTTAGGAAGCAATTTAAAATGGCCATAACTTATTTAATACAAGTCGGAAGTATATACTATAATATGTCAAATTGAAGCTATTGGGATGATCTTTCATCTAGGATTTTTTGGCTTCAATTTGCGTAAAAACTAAGTGTTTGGTTTGATTTTTTTGGTTTTGACTGATAAGAGATGGTGTTTTGAACTCACCATCCCCTTATTATTTTCTTTTATTTGTGATTGATTATTATAGACCTAGACAAAATATATGTGACTACCTAATTTTTGATGAGAAATAATGTTCATTGTTGGCAATTTATTTAGCATTAAATGGTCTTGATAATGGCTATGTAATATTGGTGATATTTGATTATGATTTGTCATGATTATTCCCTATGATGATGTGGTTAATATTATATAAATTTGTTGAATAACATGTTTATTTATGTACTTCATATTATTATGCTAATAATTTATGTTGAGAATGTCATATATACATTGGTATCTTGTAAAGACTAATTTGTTTCAAGTTGAGACACAAATGAAAAGATGGGGAAATGCACTCAAGAGAAGGGATCAATATTCAATGAGGATGATCACTATATCCTAGAGATTAGGAAGAATTGGGGAAGGGGAAAATGTGAGAAAAATACCTCTAAAGTTAACTTGAGTAAAAATGAAAAATGGAAAGAGTTGTAACTTACTTTTACCTTATTTTTACACTTGTAATTTCACCCTCAATCCCAATTTCAACCTTGCATGAAAAGGGAAAATTCCTAGAGCCAAATATTTTAAATGATGTTACAATTGGGAAGGATTAAAAAATATGTTTCCTACGTTGCAAAGGGGTTGGACGAATCATGAAAAAATGTTCTAATATTTTACCATTGTGTGCTAGAACTTGTGATTGGAATTATGTGCTTGGTTGAGCATATTATTGGTTCATCTAGCCTATTCTAATTGGACTAAGAATATTCTCCATAACTTCAACAAGAATCTAGAACAAAACAGAGCAGAATACAAGCTTCTCCTTATATTTAATTTCTAATGTAAACTAGTTCAAAGAGGGACAAATGACATACCATTTAAATGTCATTTTATCCTCACTAGTATCATCCTTGCTCCATATTTGGGTTTGTGGGATGTTGAACCTGATAAGAATAAAAAACCAACAAAGAGAGAGAACAACAATATATATATATTCCAATGAATCCTATGCATAATATCAAGGAGTTATACAATAAAAGTAGAGACACCTTTATAGGGAATAAATGTATCACTGCATTATATTGATGAAAGTGGAGAATACAACCTATGCCTTGATGTTGCAAGGTCCCTTCCAATGGCCCTTTTCTTCAACACAGACACCTCTTCTCTAATGATTTTGATGAAGAGTATTCACAACCTGACTTGGAAAGCTAAATAAAAGCTATCACAAGTACAATATTCAACAGAATTCTTCATGCATAAGACAGCCTAGCCTTTCCCATGAGAGATCCCTCTTTATATAAGAAGAAAGAGGGATGGATGAGGAGATTATGATGATCCCACTAAATCAAATAAGCAATATCCAAACTGATCGGAGGCCGCCTCATCTTCTAGAAGATTCCATTCTAAAACTTTCATGAATTTCACCTTTTTCCCTTGTTTGAAAATCATCACACCCTAAGCACAAGCATCCTGTGGCGATGTTGCAGTCCAATTTTGGTGTAGCATGTGATGATCAAGAATTTTTGCACCCCAATCATTTAGCAGGGTGCGATGATCTCCTTTGATATGGTTTTTAAGAAAAAAAAGATGATTCACATTCTCATGGAGAAAGTCTCATTCAGTAGCTTCAGGGAACATATAAGTGAGTTATGAATATATCGCCAGTTGATCACAGGGTGACCAAAATAATGTGTAATAGAATTCCCCCCAAAGTATGAAGTTGAAACATGTGACAACTGAAATACTTTGTAGAATGTGTTTGTCGAGAAAAGGGAGTGCATCTATCAAGAACTTGCAAACAATCAAGCATATGCATAATAATATACCATTTTCTAAGGTAGGTATTCCCATACTCAGAATACAAGTGAATATAATAATAAGTTTCAAGTGATTCATGGACACCAAACATACATTATGGATCCATGTCATCATGATTCAACATAGCCATGAGAAATACACTATGGATCTATGCTCTAAAAACTCAAATTTGGACATAGCCACTAAATATACATGGTGGATCTATGTGTCAGTACAGACTTATGAATACTCCATCGCAACCAAGACCGATATGGTGAGATCCAGGGTCTTCATTTCCATCATCCCGAAGTACAAATCTAGCCATGTGATTACAAGTGTCGAAATCGAACATGGTAGAAACCACTTGATTTCCGGTCATTAATGGATATCGTTAACAAGTGCGAGGGAAATCACCGTTGCTGTCAATGAACCCCAAGGTACTCTAGTATAATCCAACAAATGTGAATTGATGAGTTGAAGTCAAAAACTCGATGGAATCTTCCAATTCGGGGCCAATTATGTGAACCCACTTTTGAAAATCAGGAGACCTTCCATTGAGGCATGCAAGTTCCAAGGTACTAAATGATTTCTAAGTCTAATTCCTAGATAATGAGTTGAATTCGACAGGAAAAGACTCATCACAGGGGGCCTTAATGTATCCCCCATCAATGACATGAAATATGTAACATATTTGAAGTATATGGGAGAATAAAGTGATGCATGACTGACTCAGGGAAGGCTGTCATGGTAATATTTGAGGACTATAGATGGTCGAATCGATAGAAGGATTGTTTTAGGTTGAAATTCTCTTGAACATATGAACAACACAACAATTGTCTTGGCATAATTAACTCAAGAAGGACCCAACATGTGGACTTATGGATGGTCAAACAAGATGCAAATGGATTTCCAAACTCAGATACAATGATGAAGAGGGGTGTGATGTTCAAGAGTGACTTACTTCCATTAACACAAATATAGATATACATTTCTTTCCCAATTTCCCCCCACCATTTCTGGCGAGTACCTCTTTATTTTTACACAATCTTGAGGAGGATAAAATATTCTTGTAATGTAAGCTCATCCTTCTGATGAGTCCCTCAGAGTATTTTTAATAAACCCTAGGAAGGAGTGGTTTGGTCCCATATGGGCCTTTCGATGCTTTTTTTTACGAGTCCAAAGAAAGAAAAATCAGTAGTTTTTCATGTTTAGAGAGTCTGAAAAACACCTAAAGAAAACTCCAAAATGTCATTTTTCGTAAGTTAGTCTAGCGAGACCAAAAAAGAGATAATCTACTGCTCATCATAAGTTTTCTTCAAATACTTTTACGAGTGTGAAAAGAACAAGGTCACTCGGCTATCTTTTCATGTTTAGGGAGATTGAAAAGAGATTAAAGGATACTCCATAGGGTTCATTTTTCGTATTTCCATTACGATTCTGAACAAAGTGATAAAATGTTACTTGATTCCATTCTCATAGTTTCATGACTGTGAGAAAGAATTAATTCCATGCTCGGAGTTTTTCCTAAAAAACCCTAAAAGTACATATATATCATAAAAACACGCAAAAAAGACCAAAAAGAGAGGATCAATATCAAAAGTCTGGTCCTCAGATCTCTCAACCTGCAAAATAAACACTTTGAAAAGTTCATTAGGTTTATGACATAGGTAGAAATATTTAAAAATTAATTTAATTTGAATTTAAAATGGCAAAAGTATATAAAATAGGTCAAAACTAGTTCATTTACCATTTCATTTGCATTTTCACCAAACTAGTGCCAAAAACCCTCTTTTCCTCCAATTTTCAAGTGATGATTCTAGAGTGCCCGGTGGATGATTTCTTGAGCCGCTTCCATGAAGTAGGTATTCTTCCTCCCTCCTCTCTTTTCACAGTAAAATTTTTCATTTTTAATGGTTAAATTTTGAGTTATGGGAAATTTTCCAAGAGACATTGCGCTTTGATATCGTCGCAAGCCCACCCTATCATGAACTATGACAATATTAAATCATTGCAGGGGTTATACAGTTGGGGTGAGATGACGTCTCACTGTGGTAAAAATGCCCCCTACGATGAACGCAACTCAAAAACTAAGAAGAGATATAAAGCTAAGAAAACTTCCAATTTTCAAAATTTAATCAAGTAAATCATCTTTTATTGTTGTTTGGAAAGTTTTTATTGGTCATCATGCTCGAATGGAGGGAATGAGAGAATGAGGAGGAATATTAATTTGTTGGGAATGATCTGGGCATTTTCATGGCACTCCGGGAGTGTGGCTTGCTAAAAAATTTCAAAGTGCACGACATGAGGGCCCAATTGAGGCATTGGAATACTTAGTCTGTATGTGGGATGATAATGAGAAAGAATTTCATATCGGGGTACATACGCTCACCTTAGAAATCGATGAAATCTAATTCTTGACTGGGTTATCTTATCAAGGCTCTTGAGTTTCACTATCGGGAATCAGAGGCGGTGGTGAACCCATGGATTATTATGTATCACATCACTGCATACCTGGTATAGAGAAGCATAGTGGAAAAGTTTCCATAAAGGATGAACATTACTTTCCTTTGAGGACTATTCTCGATACTATCACTCAGATGGTAGGGAGTCTAGCTCCTCACATGGTTTTAAAGAGCCATTTTCAGTATGTTATTGAGTGTATGGAGCCTCAGGTTTCAATTGGTACAAGGGTATTCTATAAAACATGAAGAAACAATTGACAAAGTGTAGGACCGATTGATTGAAACAATTCAGGTATGGATCCATTTTGGTATCCTTATTCGTAGAGAGGGTCCTCGTTTTTCACCTACAACATGTGGAATGGGGAATACCCTCTCCACAGGATCCTCGAATGAAGAGATGGGTAGATTTGATGGCACATCATGGTGACGTTCCAATCGTTACATGTGGTCTAGATTTCTTCTAGTGGCTGAGGGATCATCTTGTCATGGTTGAGGAATATGCATATGTCAGGACTAACTTCCATGAAGATCCAGACTTGGCATTATCTAAGGGCTCTCAATGGGGAGAGATAGATAATAATGATTTTTTCATTATATGTTGTTTTTGGTATTTTAATTATAATTATTTTTTGTTATTTATATGAGACTAACAAAGTTTTCTGAACAATGCATATGTGGCACCTTTCAGGCTTCTAGGATCATATCTTATCTAGAGACATGGAGATATAGGCACAGTAGTGGGTCGAGGGGTAGAATCTGAGGATATCGAGGAGATCGAACAAAACCTTGAAGGATTGACAATGAGCTTCCCTGAAATCATTGTGGATGAGTTACTTCGGTGCTACCAACACCATGCAGTTGGCATGCCAGCATCCATTGGTCGAATGCTCCATCATGTAGCATGGGAAATCATTTGTTATAGCGAGAAACATCCTTGATGCATATGTATATGAATCCATGTGCTTCACCATTTTGGTCTCATTACAAACACTTTTTTGTAACTTTTGACGTTATAATATAAAACTTCTACCAACTTACTTGTCTTTTAAATGTTTTTTTGGATTTATAAATGGCACAAATTTCTATCTAAAACATAATTAGCCAATGCATCTGCTAATGTGTTTAGATATCTAGGAATCTGTTGATATTCAATGTAATCAAAATGTCTTTCCAAGAGGTGAATTCTCAAGTATACTCGTAACAATGTCGGACTTTGGCTGTAATAAACATTGCTCAATTACAACACCACTAGTTGTGAATCAAAATGTATAATAAGATAATGGATTCCAAATGAAATGACGTCAATTAATAACTCAATAAATACACTATATTCCGCGATACTATTAGTTGCATGACCAAGGAAAATACCACGTAGACTGATCAACTCATCCGTAGGTGCATAGATTTCCCATGCAACAGACACTAGATTTTGAGTACTGCGACTAGCACCATCAACAAATCTGATATAGGGTAGTGATAACGTCAACATCTAGAAACAAAGAATAAGGCAAGGTAAGCAGCTTAAAGGCCGAACAAGAAATGAAAAAAAGAACACACTAGAGTATGATACACTAAAATACAAAGCACTCATGCAAAAAATACTTTAAGCATAGTACTTCTTTAGGTAAAGCCCATTTATGGGTTCACCCAAAGGTATTCCATCATAATCCACCAGCTCATAATCCCCTTTCTCCAACACTCTTTTAATGATATAAGGGTCATGCCACATGGGCTCGAATTTACCTGCCCCCATCAAATCATGATCTTGTTCATAAAGGAGAACTAAATCTCCCTCAGAAAAAATACAAGGTTTAACATTTTTGTCGTATTAAGATTTGACATGTTTTTTATGGGTTTTTATGATTAATGCAACATCAAGAAAAGTATCATCTAATTGCATTGAATACAATAGATGTTCTTCTTGGTTTGTGGCGTTAAGGATAAGTTTGACAACTAGTTTCAAAGATGGGATTTCACATTCAATCGGAAAAATATCTTTGATACCATACACTAACTGGAAAGGTGTGAACCCTGTGGCATATTTAACGGACGTCTGATAGGCCCATAATGCCAAAAAGAGAATTTTGTGCCATCTTGACTGGTGAATTCCTACCATCTGTTGAAGCATAGTGGTTAGAACTTTGTTGATTGCTTGAACTTGGGCATTGGCCTGTGGATAGTAAGGGGTTGAGTTTTCATGGCGTAGACCCAAATTATCGGTAAGGTCAAACATCATGAAATTGTGAAAATGGTTTCCATGGAAAGTGACGATGGCTTGAGGGACACCAAACCTAGTGACGATATGATTGAGTATGAACAACGCTGCATTTTTCTCGGTATTATCAAATGTAGGCATCGCCTCAGCCCATTTAATGAAATAATCCACAACTACAATAATATATACATGCCCCCCAGCCAAGTGAGGGTTACATGTCATGAATTCAATGCTCCATTTAGTGAATGGACATATGGAAACTATAGGATAAAGAGGAACAGGATGTGATCGAATCTTCTTGTTATATGTTTGACAAGCGTGGCATTTCTGAATGACAGTAATGCAATCCTTAAACAGTGAAGGGTAGAAGTAACCAGCTCGTAAGATATTTTGGGAAGTGGGATTGATCCGGATTTTATGAGTAGAACGAAATGACTACAAATTATTACCAGATGCTTAACAAAGAATTACATATATACAGTAAAACTGGTTTTCTATTCAATAAGGAAATAAGCCGAAACTGTAAAATGCAACGGAAAACAATCTTGTTGGAATGGTGGCGACTTATCTCTGAGAAGAGATGTGACGGTTGTGCTCATTCGCAAGAAGATGATTAAAATGAGGCTCTCAAGGAATTTTTACAATAAATAGGATTTTAGAAAACCCTAAACATCCAAAAACCTAACCCTAGGAGATGAAGCGCCAAAAGTCATGTGGGCCCCATTTGGGTAAGTCAGTACATCAGCTTCTCGGGGTCGTAACTTTTGCATACGATATCTGTTTTAGGAGTATGATATCCCATTGGAAATATCTAGTCGAGGACTAAAATAGTTGCACAAAAGAAATTTTGCATCCGCAACATACCCCAAAAAACATCGTTGAGGGCCTCAAAATGGCTTCGGAAGTTCAGGACCTGAAAAACTGCTAAAAATGGTAAATTATCAAAATTGCTAGAAAGTTGTTTTGAGCCAGCTGGAAAAGGTGGGTGGCCACCAATATCCACCTGGATCAATCCTCCATCCTTAGGAAGCAATGGTCTCCATTACATTGAGTTCCCCCATTAGATGAGTAAATTTCCGTTGAATTTGGCCCCGGGTGAGCCACTTGCCTTGGTGCAGAAGCTGCCCTACTTTGATGACTCGATAAAGCTGGATCCTTTCTTGTTAAGTTCCCTTGATCTGTGTGTCCACAATCTGATCATTGGATGCTTGTTGTATGTAGTCAGTGTTGAGCTCTGTTGGTGTTAGTTGTTCTGCTAAGTCTGAGGTGTCCAATAATGGTGGGAAATAAGGACGAAGGAGGTCCACGTTGAACACTGGGTATAGGCCAAGGAAAGGAGGAATGTTGAGTGAAAAAGAATTATCCCCCACATCATTGGTGATGGTGTACGGCCCATAACGAAGTGGATGAAGATTCTGATGGGGTCCTGTAAAGAGTTCTTTCTGCAAGTGCAACCAAACTTTGTTGCCCACCTGAAACTTATGTGGAACCCGATGTTGATCATGGCACTGCTTGTACTTGCCATTGGACTTCTGTAGGATATCCTAAACCTGTTGGTAGATGTGATAGATTCTCTCAATGAACTGAGTGGCTTTGTCAGCCTCAGTTGGAGCAGGAGAGGAGTCGGTCGAGGTGACCGCAAGGGGAAGTGCAACATCTATGGGACCCAATGGTTG
>JZKD02S0160906.1:84295-112188 GCA_000966675.3 Picea glauca
GACTAGGAGGTATAATTACAACTAATGGCCTAAAGCTGACATAAATAAAATAACATTACTAATATAATATGCCCCAATTAAGGGGTAATGAGCCAATATTAGGGCTTAACACAGTGAGTGTGGTTGGGGCTGTTCAGTCACGAATGACTTGGATCTTGGCTAGATCCACATGTACACCATGTTGTTCAATGATGTAGCCTAGGAAATGGACCCTGTCCATGCCGAAGGAGCATTTTTCCAAGTTGGCGTATAGCTTGTGCTGCTGCAGGGTGTGCAGAACCTATTGAATATGCTGCAAGTGTTCGACCCAAGTCTTGTTGTAAATGATAATGTCATCAAGATACACCACTGCAAAAGTATTGGTGAATGGTCGTAGGATATCATCCATCATACTCATGAAAGTGGTTGGATCATTTGTCAGACCAAAGGGCATGACCAACCATTCAAAAAATCCTTCCTTTGACTTGAAGGTGGTCTTCCATACATCTGTCTGTTCTATCGGGACCTAGCTGTTTCCAGACTTTAGATCAGTCTTACTGAAGTATTTGGCCACCATGAGTTGATCAAGGAGGTCGTCGATTCGGGGAATCGAGTATCGGTTTCTGACTGTGATTTTATTCAGAGCCCGATAATCAATGCAAATTCATAAGGTTCCATCTTTCTTTTGTACCAGCATGATAGGGCTCCCACAAGGTGATGAGCTAGGATGGATGTGCCCCTTGTGGAGCAATTCTTGGATCTATCGCTTGATATCCTCATTCTCTAACAAAGAGTGGTGATAGACTGGCCCATTGGGAAGCGATGCATTGGGGGTCAGATAGATAGGGTGCTTGAATTAATAGTGCAGAGGTACCCCAGTAGGTGAGGAGAAGATATCTGAGTATTCTTCCATGACCTTATCTACTTGCTTCTGTTGTGTGGAGAGCTCATTCGTAGAGACCCTGGATGTGGCTATGATTTTTCTCTCATTATGAGAGCAAATCATGAAGAAGACAAACTTCCCCGTCTGAGAGATGACCTTCCTACATTTCTTAGCAAAGATCAAGGAAATAGCACTAGGTGGGACAGCCTCAGGTATCCTGTACAATTTCCTATTCAAAGTAATAATAACACTATGAGGCCTAGACTCATATACAACATGACGTTTCCATAAATAAGGTTGGCCTAAAATAACATCACAAACTTCAAGAGGAGCAACATCACACAATACCTCATCTTTGAAGAGCTTGATGTTGTATGATCGATATTGTTGGCTGACCTGGAGATCGCTTCCTTGGCGGAGCCATCCAATGGTGTAGGGTTGTGGGTGCGGCGTTGTCGGTAGGGCCAGCTGCTTGATGACCTCTACTAAGATGAGGTTCTTCTGGCTACCACTATAAACAATAAAGTGAAGTGGGGTTCCTTTTACCCACATCTGTGAATGGAAGAGGTCTTCTCCTTCTTCCGGCTCATCCGGTTCACCATGTTGGAGCTTGGTGGTAGCAACGGTGGCACTGGGTTCCGCGTCAATGATCTGTCTTCCCCTTTCTAGTTCTGACTCAGAGTCAGAACTTGCGTCTGATTCAGAGGCTTTCACTTCGACCACCAACATCTACTTTGAGTGACAGTTAGTAGTGCTATGCCAAGGGCTCTTATGGAAGTCGCACCACATCCTGGTTTCTTTCTTTGTCTTTTCGGTGTCCTTCTTTGCTTGCGACTTGGACTGGTTGTCCTGATACTTTCCATCTTTGCTCTATCCTTTTTTTTGTGGGTTGGGGCTACCCTTTCCTGCATTTTGTTGTGAGGGGTTCTCCAGCCCAAATTATCGCGCCTTTTGTTTGATCTTCTGCACGATTTTGATAGCATATCGGTAGGCCACACCCAAGGATGAGATGTCTAGAAATTCCATTTTGGTCTGGATGTATCTATGCAAAGAATTGCGATACTTGAGCACTAGATGTCTCTCTGAATCTTTGATACCTAGCTTGGTGCGTAAGGTATGGAAGATATTTGTGAAATCTAGCATTGCTTGGTCTCTTTCTTACCATAGTGTGGTCCATTTGGTATACAAGTTGTCATAACTTCCGACAAGGTAGTATTGTTCCTTAATAGCATCACTGAAGGATTCCCAGGTGGTCGTGACTGTAAATAATGGGGGTTCCTCTATTTCCTTTTGCTCACAGAATGTTTTCCACCAATCTTTGACATGGGGAACGGCTTTGAGGAGCACAAAAGTAATATTTTCTCTATTTGAAAAGTTATGGACAGAGAAATACCCTTCTAGTAGATTTAACCACTTGTCTACAACATCTGCATCTATCTATCCTTCAAATATAGGAATATTGAAGTTTATTTGTACCTTGAAGGGGGCGGTGCCTCTACTCGAAGAAGATGTGTTTCCTGTTGGTAGTCACCGAAGGATTTGCGCAAAATTATCCATCATCTAATTCCTTTGTTGCGTGAGGGCTTCCTCAATCAACAGTTTGAAAGGATCTCTCTTCCCATCATCTTTCTTTTCTCCTTCCATGATAGGTTGCTTGGGTGTGCGAGAGATTTTGTCCTCAAGAGAAACAAGCTCGAGACCCAAATATTTGTACTCCGACCTCATTGGTGACATGCATTAAGACGACAAGGAGCAGACCACTCTGATACCACTGATCTAGATTTTATGAGAAGAACGAAATGACTACATATTATTACCAAATGCTTAACACAAAATTACAGAGATACAGTAAAACTGGTTTTCTATTCAATAAGGAAATAAGTTGAAACTGTAAAATGCAGCGGAAAACAAACTTGCTGGAATGGTGGCGGCTTATCTATAAGAAGAGATGTGATGTTTGTGCTCATTCGCAAGAAGACAATTACAATGAGGCTCTCAAGGCCTTTTTACAATAAATAGGATTTTCAAAAACCCTAAACATCCAAAAACCTAACCCTAGGAGATGAAGCGCCAAAAGTCATGTGGGCCCCGTTTGGGTAAGTTAGTACATCAACTTTGCGGGGTCGTAACTTTTTCATACGATATCTATTTTAGCCGTATGATATCCCATTGGAAATATATAGCTGACGCCTACAACAATTGCACAAAATTTCATGATGAAATTTTTCATCTGCAACATACCCCAAAAAACATCGTTTAGGGCCTCAAAATGGCTTCGGAAGTTCAGGACCCGAAAAATTGCTAAAAATAGTAAATTATCAAAATTGCTAGAAATTTGTTTTGAGCCAGCTAGAAAAGGTGGGTGGCCACTGATATATTTGACATGGGGAATGGATTTGAGGAGCGCAAAAGTAATATTTTCTCTATTCGAAAAGTTATGGACAGAGAAATACCCTTCTAGTAGATTTAACCACTTGTTTACAACATCTACGTCTATCTGACCTTCAAATATAGGAATATTGAAGTTTATTTGTACCTTGAAGGGGGTGGTGCCTCCGCTCGAAGAATATGCATCACCTGTTGGTAGTCGCCAAAGGATTTGCGCGAAATTATCCATCATTTTGTTCCTCTGTTGCGTGAGGGCTTCCTCAATCAACAATTTGAAAGGATCTCCTGTCCCATCATCTTTATTTTATCCTTCCATGAGAGGTTGCTTGGGTGTGAAAGAGCTTTTTTCCTTAAGAGAAACAAGCTCGAGACCCAAATCTTTGTACTCCGACCTCGTTGGGGACATGCATTAAGATGACAAAGCGTAGATCACTCTGAAACCACTGATCTAGATTTTATGAGCAGGACGAAATGACTACAGATTATTACTAGATGCTTAACACAGAATTACAGAGATACAGTAAAACTAGTTTTCTATTCAATAAGGAAATAAGTTGAAACTGTAAAATGCAGCAGAAAACAAGCTTGCTGGAATGGCGGCGGCTTATCTCTGAGAAGAGAAGTGACGACTGCAATCATTTGCAAAAGATGATTACAATGAGGCTCTCAAGGCCTTTTTACAATAAACAAGAGTTTCAAAAACCCTAAACATCCAAAAACCTAACCCTAGGATATGAAGCGCTAAAAGTCATGTGGGCCTCGTTTGGGTAAGTCAGTACATCAACTTCGCGGGGTCGTAACTTTTGCATACAATATATGTTTTAGGCGTATGATATCCCATTGGAAAGATCTAGTCGAGGACTACAACAATTGCACAAAATTTCATGATGAAATTTTGCATTCGCAACATACCCCAAAAAACATCGTTTAGGGCCTCAAAATGGCTCTGGAAGTTCAGGACCCAAAAAACTGCTAAAAATAGTAAATTATCGAAATTGCTAGAAAGTTGTTTTGAGACAGCTGGAAAAGGTGGGTGGCCATCGATATCCACCTGGATCAAGGATACCCAGAGATATGACTACCACATGATCCAGAATGATATTCATTTAAATATTTCTTGGCTTCATCATAGGTTAGAAATCATCGAAATACGAAATCAATACCATGATGGTAAAGGGTATCACCAAGGATAATATATTGGCGGGCTTGATACCAAATTCGACGATGATATACACGAGAAAGATCAGGTTGGAAAGGTTGGGTTTGAATATAAATGATAATGTCTCCATACCAGATATCCTTTGAACTAATCAGAAAGGGAGACTCATCAGAAAAAGAATATGTTTCCATAGTTTATGTCTCAGTGGAGGGAAGGTCACATATCAACTTGGCAAAAACCAAAGATTTCTTTGACTTGGCTCGCTCAAACTCCTAGAGAATCACTATCCATTTGGAGTATTTTCCCCCCAACAATTGTCATGTAAGGATATGTTGCATAGGATTGCAGTCAGAAATAATCTTGGTTTTGTGCAATAAGATATAATCACGAAAACGTTGAACAGCTTGAACACCCACCAAGGCCAATTTCTCCACATGCATATATTTAGTTTCAGTGGTCGTAAGACTCTGAATCAAATAGTAAATAACATGTGAATCATGTGAATCATCCTTTTGGACTAGTGTTGGCCCTTGGTTATGGAAGGAAGCAAAGATTAAGGAAGAAGAGTGAAGTGTGAACTGTGCGGAAGGCACATTAGCTGAGAATGGGTCAAAGTGGTCAAAGAAGAAGAAAAGGAGGAGTGAATTAAGGGAAATCTAGTCATTGAAAGAGAATATAAAGGAAGACAGATCAATAAAGAATACGGATCTTGGAAAACTCATCAAGAGGAAAAACACATCGATAGATGATTTGGAGCACCTTGCGAGAAAGAAGGAAGGACAGGCTGGCAAAGCCCTTAAAACACGGGTCAAGTTGACCTAGGCTTTTGGTATTTAGGGTTTTGACACTCAGGCTTCGATCTAAGGGTGTCCAAGACTCATGTAACATATAAATAAAGGTCTAGGGGACCTGGGATGGGTTCTCTCATGTTGTTATGGTTAATGTTTGTCGATTTTTTCCATTGTTGAGAGAGAAGCATTGCGTTGCAAGAGCATTATCGAGTCTGTAAGATCTTCAGCTGGGTGCAAAGATCAAAACCTGCAGCTGGGTGCGCAAGGAGGGGAGAGAAAGAGAAGGAAAGAGAGAGAGATCTGAAGCTAAGTGTGCAGATAGAACTGTATGTTTCCATTTAATATATCAAGAAACACAGTTATGTGGACATATCCCTAGGAAGAGGGTGAACCACATATATCTTGTTGTTTTGTGTGATGGATGTTGTGTTATTTTCTTTTTGTTACACTGTTATTGCATTGTTGTGTTAGATCTGAGATATAACTTGAGAAGTAATCTCAAGCGTGGTAAATAATAGCTAGGTGGTTGTGTGTTATTGTTCTGGATTCACTTTGCATCTCCTCTGGTTGTAGACACATGTGTCCTACAACCTCCTATTGTTACTTCAGGTGAGACTTCATCTACTCTATAGGTGTTTCCAGGAGGGCCAGTAGTTAGGGCTTATTGGTGTGTTTTTAGAGTTGAACCCTGGGTCTGCCCCTGTGCCAACAAATGGTTTTGTTGTTGGGACCGAGATCTTCTTGAGGGAATATCAAGGTGGTTTCCATCAAAGACAAATATTCAGAAGTGGATAGAAGAACAAGAGAATGAATTCACTAAAGATTAGAAAAAGAACCCTAATATTAGTGCAGAATACTAGTTGGGAAGGTACATTTTTACCGACATACACAAAATGTTCTTTGGAGGAGTTCATAAAGAGTTATATGAGTGGTTAGCTAGATTAGCAAATACCCAGTTTGAAATCAGACCTAGACCACCTGTGGTTTGGACGTTGACGCTGATCAATAAGGTCAAGAGAGTTGATAATGGCGCGTCAAGAGAAGTAGATCATTGATTTGATAGCACCATTGGAGGGTACATTACTGAGTTTTCTATTGACAGAGTAGAGTCATATAGCCAAGTAGAGAGATATTTCTTTAAGGGGCCTAGAGGAAAATTTTTACACTTTTTGAAGTTAAAGATCAAGATGTTATTGCATGAGAAGAACATCTTGAATATATAGTAATCAGTCGGATTGAAAATCTAATGTTCAAGAACTCAGACAACGATAGCGACACATAGGTCGGTAATACACACAGTGGGAGAACCTTTAGAGACGTTCCTCTAGTGAACCTATTTGAGTAGAATGATGAGCCATTGGCACAGGACGAAGGGTTCTACAATGGAGAAGAAGAAGAGTTATTGAATGAGGAACATTTAGAGTCCACTAGGGCAGAAGAAGGGAAGACTGAAAAACCCCGTCGAGAAGGATCAGTAACTTTAGGGACTATGCCTACCCTTGAAGTAAGAGCTACTACTTCCCCTATGTTTTAGCAGCATTAAGTAACCAAAGTAGTGAGAGTTATTAGATCAATCAGAGCACTGTTACCAGCCGTTCAGTACATACTCAGTTAAGAAACCTAGGAATATCTATGGAAGATGAAATGAGGCTACCTATTTTTATAGGAGATGGATCTGAAAATCCTAATCAGCATTGGTTCTTATGCGAAGTTGTATGGATTATTAAGTAATTCAATGATGAATCTGTTAAGATATATCAGTTTAGTACTACCTTGAGAGACTGCACACTGAGTTGGTACATGAATTTTGTTAAAGGGATTGTACAGCCTAAACCGTTGAACGATATCAAGACTGCGTTGAGTGCAGAATTCAAGAAACCCAAGTCAGATTCACAGTGCATTACAGAACTAAAATAAATCAAGAAGAGAGTAGTTGAACCTCTTTGGGAGTTTGATCAGAGGTTTAAGACCTTGACAGGTCATTTGAGTTTTCATATTCCAGATGAACAGAATGCCCTCTTACCACACATCAAAGTTCCTATGATGCAACAAAAGGTCTCTTCACAGGCTGAGGCACTGTAGATCACCATGAAACTAGAATCATCCCCTATAGGAGAATCCAGCTCAGGTATGAGTCAAATTTTGAGTTAGCTAACTATCTTATCTCTACAGGTCGAAGATATGAAGAAAAAAAAGGGAAAAGATAAAAGAGAAGACATCTGGTGCATTAGATGCAAATTATAGGGCCATGGCAAGGAGCATTATCCCCTATTTAATCAGTACTTACCCTCTAGAGCTCCAATCCCCTTGAGGCAGGTTACTCTACCCTGGTGTGAGGTATGTATAAATAGACATCGCCCTGGTGAATGTTATTACATGAAAAAATATGTCTAGACACCTACCAACCTTTACTGCACATTCTGTAAATCTTTGGGGCATGATGAGAAGGATTATAGGGCTTATGACCTCTTTCATGAAATATCAAGAGATACATATAGGATTCAAGGAGAATTACAGCAATAGGGAAATACTACGTATTTTAATTGCCCAAGAAGAGGAAACTTCAACCCTCATGATGGATTCATAGGAAGAGGACGAGGAGGAGGCATGGGTCGAGGTCAAGGTCAGATCATTTGTTATAAATGTTCCTAGCCAAGTCATTTGGCAAGGGACTGTCATAACCCTTGTACCACTTGCAGCTATTGCAACTCATTTGAACATGTTATTGAGGATTGTCTAACATTGTTAGCGAAACTTCAGGAGAGATGAGGAGGAAACCATCAAGTCTAATTAATATTAGTCGAACCTCACGGAGAGGATCCCAGAGTCATTGTTATCATGAGAGGAGGAACTGCTACAAGAGAAGATAGGGTGACTCCAGAAAAGACTAGAGAGGGATCAATAATCATAAGAGCTGCAGAGAAGATAGACTTGTTTGATCCAAGGAAGGAGAAGCAGACATTTGAAGAGGCAAGAAGAGAATTTGGAGGAGAACAGGCTTCTTCATCGAAGGCACAACTAGAAGTGAGAGAATATGCGATTCCTATGGAATTTGATTAGTCTGCATCACCTGGAGAAGAAAAAGAGGTAAGCAAGATTATGGAATTCTTATGTACTTTCATTAATTTGATTGAGTATTAAAGAGCCATACAAGAACTACAACACTTGATCAGACAGTACAATATAGGACGAATATACCCTATGATGAGTAGGGTTGTGAACCAAGTATCTAGGAAGAGGAGAAAAAACAAGGAACTACACCTCAATGTTCAGATTGGATACTATGACATAGATTATGTGTTCCTTGACTTAGGATCAGAAGTTAATGTTTTGACGAAGCATACCTAGGCACTGATGGGAAAAACTAAGTTGATTTACTACCCTATCAGGATTAGGATGGCTAATCAGAAAGTAGTAAGCCCCCTTTGAAGACTTTAGCATGTCCCTAAGGACATCTATGGGGTAAGGACATTTGTGGACTTCGAGGTGATTGAGATAGTTGATGATAGTTGTCCCTATTTTGTGTTGTTAGGCATTGATTGGGATTTCAAAAATTCGACTATTTTTTACCTAAAGAAAAGAAGAATGACATTCAAAGGTGATGGCCTTAATTTCATTGCACCTCTTGATCTTGATGAAGGTCACATATACACATAACCTATCAGAGAAGAAGGCCATGCTTATGAACTAGAGAATATATACAAACAACATAGCCAGACAACAAGATTATATTAATCCTACAACAGACGGAAATTTGAGTTGGCAAAGTGAAAGCGCATGAACATCAGACTCAGAAGAAGCATTGGAGAATTGGCAGAACAAAATGTATGAATTTTATGTGTGGAGGTGTGCCATATTGACCAGGTAAGTTCACTGGATTGGCACAAAGTAAGTAATATGCCCACATTTGATGGTTTAAATCATTTAGAAACATTCTTATTGGAATTTGAAGAAATTTTACCAGTAAAATAGAGGTTGTTGGCATTGGATGAAGCCTTGAAAGTAATGCCAGAAAGATGGTGGGGACCACACAAGAAGAACATCGTGGAGTGGGTGCAATGTCGTACTTTGATGACAATGTGCTTTTCAGACCAAGTTAAAGGGTGTGAAGTTCGATACACGGGTCAGAGTTTTTCGAAGGACCATGTGCGAAGTTGTGAGGAGGCCTGGGGAAATATTCATAAAGAACATTGGGCATATAAATTCATTAACACTTTAGACACAACGCCTATCAACTAGTATCTTCAAGCAGAACTACACCTCACCAGTCCAGATTGGTACGATATGACCCAGAACTTTATAGCTACTTTTTTATTTGAAAGTCAGTATCCCAAAGTAGATCACGCTTTACAAGTTGTAAGATAGAAATTATTTGATGAGGCACCTAACCTCCCTATTGAGAAAGAGGAAGATGAATGGACTGCACCTTTTCAAAAATTACAAGGTTGCTAGAATATCAATGTTGATGAAGATGATGATCCTAGGGATGTGAACATCACATAAAATGAAGGACATAGAGACATATAAGGGCCAGAGATTGAACTACCTTTCATTGAACAGCCAATCAAAATCAAGAAAGTTAATATTGGAATAGATCAGGCACCTAAGTTGACAAACATTGGAGATTATTGGGATGATTCCACTATTAATAAGATTACTGAATTACTGCATGAATATCAGGACTTGTTCCCAACCAAGTTCACCGATATGAAGGGCATTAAAGGGCCCATGGGAGAAATGAATATCCCCTTGAAACCAGATGCAAGGCCAATCAAGCAGAGACCCTACAAACTGAATCCCAAGTACAAGCAGAAAGTTAGGGTCGAACTAGATAGAATGTTGGAAGCAGGAATCATAGAACCTGTTGAAGAATCAAAATGGATTATCCCTATGGTGGTCCAGGATAAGAATATAGGAGAGATCAGAATCTGTGTAGATTTAAGGAAACTGAATGATGCATTCTTACATGATCCATTCCCTACACCCTTTACCGACAAAGTGTTAGATAATGTAGGAGGACAAGAGGTCTACTCATTCACAAATGTATTTTCAGGTTATCATCAGATTAGGATTGCTAAGGAAGACAAGCATAAGACCACATTAGCGACAAAATGGGGGTCTTTTCAATACAGAGTGATGCCCTATGGCTTGAAGAATGCACCAACCATATTTTCCAGGGTGGTGGTCGAATCATTCAAGGAATTTTTACATAAATTTTTGGAAGCCTATTTTGATGATTGGATTGTTTTTAGCTTATTGAAAGACCATATCGAATGTTTAATATTGATGTTAGATAAATGTAGGCAATGTCATATTTCCCTAAATTTAAAAAAATGTATTTTCTTTTCACCCATTGGAGTGTTTCTAGGGAATATTGTGTGTAAGAAGGGATTGTTGGTAGACCCTTCCAAGATTTCCATCATTGTCGATCTATCTCCCCCTACTTTGTTCAGACAATTTCCCACTGCATTGGGGCACACTAGATACTACAGAAATTTCATCAAGGGATATGCACAGATAACAAAACCCATGGAAAAACTCTTAAGTAAATATTGTAAGTTTCAATGGTCAGAGGAATGCCAGCAGAGCTTCAACACACTACAGCAAAAAATGGTTATTGCACCTATTCTAGTTTTCCCAGATTGGAGTAAGGAATTCGACGTCCATGCTGATGGTTCATCTATTGCATTAGGATCAGTGTTAGAACAACCTAGAGAAAGATATATTGACCACCCTCTATCCTTTGCTAGAAGGAAGCTCTCTACAGCTGAGATAAATCACACTACCGTCGAAAGAGAAGGTTTGGCTATGGTGTATGTGCTACAAAAATTTTGACACTACTTGTTGGGAGGACACTTTAAGATGTTTGTTTTTCACTCTACGTTGTAATACTTAGTCAACAAGCCAGTGTTGGGGGGAATAATATGTATATGGCTACTACTATTCCAGCAATATGTTTTTGATATTGTGGTCAAGACAGGAAGAATGAACAAGGGACCTAATCACTTGTCCATATTAGAGCATGGAGAGGAACCTACTAGTCTGGAGGATACACTTCCAAATGCACATTTTTTGGCCATCAGGAAATTCGATGATCACTTCATTGAGATAGTGCAGTTCTTGTCCACAGGAATGGAACCTCACGAATACATGATCCTTAAGAAGAAACAATTGGTCGTTCACGTTGCATATTTTTCACTTATAGTTGGACAACTATATAAGATGGGACTCGATGATATCTTAAGGAGATGTGTTATGGAGGCAAAAAGACCACTAATTCTGGCAGAAGCACATGAAGGCATCACAGGAGGACACTATGCAGGGAAAGCAACAGTGGAGAATATTCTTAGAGTTGGGCTCTAGTGGCCCACTTTACACAAGGATGCTAAGGAATACTACAGAGCCTGTGATGTATGCCAAAGAGTTGGGAAACCTTCCAGAAGAGATGAGATGCCTTTAGCACCTTAGTTAACATTACAAGTATTTGAAAAATGGGCCATTGATTTTGTGGGACCTATCAACTTACCAGGAAAGCGCACAGGAGCTCGATACATCATCACTATGATAGAGTATTTGATAAGATGGGCAGAAGAAAGAGAAGTTAAGGACTGTAGTGCAACTACAAATGAGCGGTTCATATTTGATGATATCATAAACAAATTTGGATGCCAAAAGATCCTTATGAGAAATCAAGGTACACATTTTATTAATAAGACTATTGAAGCATTGACTCAGGAATTTGAAGTCCACCATCAGAAGAGCACACCATACCATACACAAGCGAACGGTATAGTCGAAGATTTCAATAAGATATTGGAGACAACGTTGACGAATATTTGCAATGTGAACATAGATGATTGGGATTTGAGATTTCCAGCAGTGTTATGGGCTTATCGAACCACTTGCAAAAAGCTAACAATGTAGACTCCTTTTAAGTTAGTTTATGGCCTAGAAGAAGTGGTACCTATGGAATATTTGGTTCCTAGTTTAAGAATTGCATCATTTACAAATATGGATGACACTGGTGTTATTCAAGAGAGGCTCATGCAGTTGGTAGAACTAGAGGAAGACAAGTTTATTGCAAGATTTCATCAACAGGTATAGAAGGAATGAGAGAAGACCTACCATGAAAGACATATCAATAAGAAAGAATTTAAGCAAGGAGATCTGGTATTGGTATATGACAGCAAGTTCATGAAGCATCTAGGGAAGTTCAGGACACATTGGCTAGGGACATTTGAAGTTGCTTATGTTACAGAAGGTGGAGTTGCACAGTTGAAGACTCTGAATGGAGAATGGAAGGAAGGTTTGGTAAACGGGAGTCGGTTGAAATTGTATTATGAAAACCAGCTTCCTCACAACTCTCACTAAAAGAAAAGGAAGAAGGATATAGGTACCATGTGTAGTTGAAATTGGGTACCAAACACACACAAGACAGTCTACACAAGGAAGGGAGGGACAGAGAAGAAATCACAGGCTACTCCACGCAGTCTACAGTCGAAGTGATATTGAAGTTTCAACCCTCCAGTGACTCGGGACGAGTCACAGGTGAGTGTTGGGGGCCTATTGGCCCTTGGTTATGGAAGGAAGTGAAGATTAAGGAAGAAGAGAAAAGTGTGAACTGGGCGGAAGGCACATTAACTGAGAATGGGTCGAAGTGGTCAAAGAAGCAAAAAAGAAGGAACGAAGTAAGGGAAAGCTAGTTGTTGAAAGAGAAGATGAAGGAAGACAGATCAACAAAGAATATGGATCTCGGATAACTCAACAAGCGTAAAAAGCTACAGACAAATGCTTTGGAGCACCTCACGGGAAAGAAGGAAAGGCAGGCTAGCGAATCCCTTAAAACATGAGTCAAGTTGACCTAGGTTTTAGACACCTATGGTTTTGGTATTTAGGGTTTTGACACTCAGGCTTCGGTCTAAGGGTGTCCAAGAGTCATGTATTGTATAAATAAAGGTCTAGGGGACCTAGGATAGGTTCTCTCATTTTGTTATGGTTAATGTTTGTCGATTCTTTCCATTGTCGAGAGAGAAGCATTGTGTTGCAATAGCATTATCGAGTCTATAAGATATTCAGCTAGGTCCAAAGATCAAACCCTGTAGCTGGGTGTGAAGGGAGGGGAGAGAAAGAGAAGGAAATAGACAGAGATATGTAGCTAAGTGTGTAGATAGAACTGTATGTTTCCATTTAATATATCAATAAACATAGTTATATGGATGTAGCCTAAGGGAGAGGGTGAACCACATATATCTTGTTGTTATGTGTGATGGATGTTGTGTTATTTGCTTTCTGTTATACTGTTATTGCATTGTTGCATTAGATCTGAGATATAACTTACGAAATAAGCTTAAGTGTTGTAAAGAATAGTTAGGTGGTTGTGTGTTGTTGTTCTAGATTCACTTTGAATATCCTCTAGTTGTAGACACATGTGTCCTGCAACCCCCTATTGCTACTTCGGGTGAGACTGCATCTACTTTGCAGGTGTTGCCAGGAGGGCCAGTAGTTAGGGCTTGTTAGTGCGTTGTTAGAGTTGAACCTTGGGTCTAACCCTGTGCCAACAACTAAAACCATGGCTATGGTAGAGTTCAAAGTAGCCAAGTATAAGAAATAATCATGACTGTAATCGGGGGAAATGAAAGTGGTGTACGGGTTAAATAAAGTTTCAAAGCTTCAAAGGATTTGTTGGAAGTTTTGTCCCATACAAAATCATGACCCTTCTTAATAAGTTGAGTGAAACCTTTCATTAGTTTGACATAATTGGGAATGAATCGACATAATACGTTTTCCTTCCCTTGCAAACTTTGGAGTTGGCGTAAGGTAGAAGGAGGAGGAAAATTGATAATACCTTAAACCTTCAAAGGATTCACCCTGATCCCATGCGTAGAAACAATAAAGCAGAGAATTAGACCAGACTCCACACAAAAAATGCATTTATTTGAATTCAATCATATGAGATAATATCGACAATGTAGGAAAATGGATTGTAAGTGTGTCGGGTGATCTTGCTAATGCATGGAATGTGTCGGTAAGTCATTTAGGTAAGGTTGTACAATGTGCTTAATATCATGAAAAGAATAAGACATAGCACATTGAAAATTCACACCAGCATTCTTGAGATCAAAAGGGAGTTTACGGTATGAGAAGGTACCCCAAGGGAAAATAAAAGAAGTATTATGTTGATCCATGGGTAAAATATTGATTTGATTATAGCGAGAGAATCCATCCATCAAGGAGAATATTTCACTCCCGCCACAATCATCAACAATCTGGCCAATGAAAGGGTTTGGATAATTATCTTTGGGACAAGCCTTTTTAATATTCCTATAATCAACACAAACATGGATCATTCCTTATTTCTTCATAAACAGAACAAGATTGGACACCCAAGTAGTCAACGTTATAGGGTAGATCAAAACCGTCTTTAATAAATTTTTCAACTTCGAGTTTAATCGTAAAAAAATTTTGTGGATGAACTGGAAAAAGTATTTTCCAAACGGGTTTAGCATCAGGCTATGCCTTAATTTCATGTACAACAATATATGGATCAATTCCAAGAATTTCTTCGTAAATCCATGCAAAAACATCACAAAATTCTTGGAAAAGGGCCTTGTAAGTTCGGATCTCATCAGAAAAACATGAGGCACCGATATGAACATTTTCCACAATTCCAGGCTTAATCTAAATATCTATAGGGATGTTAGGTAAAACATTTCCCAAGTTCACTTCATAGAAAACATCTCGTGTTGGTTCAGAAATTGGGGGCATAGTAATGATTGTAGATGAATTTAAAATCCATTGGTAACTCTCGATAGTCTCGGGTTCTAGGAAGAGTATAGAACGATGATGCCCATCATCCCATGGGGTGTCTTCCATGGACATAACTATCATGATCATTTCATTTGTATGAAATACCATGTGAAAAAAATCATGAGACGTATCTAAGAGAGAAAGAGGAGAAGGAGTTTCTGATTGAATAACTTGATAGGCCAATTCCATCAAACTTAAAGGCATTTAATCGCCATAATGTAGACATTCATCCAAGATAGGAATTATCCAAGGGTCATAAGACTCAGGGGTTTCACCAACACTAGTCGAAATCATGTTAATAGAAGAAAAAAAAGGAGGAGGAACATCGAGTGGTGGAATGGGGAAAGTGCCCATTAATTATGAATCCTTTAAAATACCCACACCGACATTCTCATAACCAGGAGGTGTTTTCTCTATGAATGGAACATTACTAGTGCATGAATTAGAACTAAAAAAGGCAAGTTGATCTACTGTAATAACTTTACCTTAGTGAGGGAAATGCATCACATGTAAAAGAGTGGAAACAACTGTGCGCATAGCATCAATCCAACTATGACCAAGTAAAAGGTTGTAATTGAGAGGTGCATCAAAGACCTCAACCTCAAACGTAACTACTTTTTCTTCTAATGCAATAGATAACTAAGTAAGAACACCATAAGGTTTAAACCATGTACCATTAAAATATTTTAAAGTATTGTGTGACTCCGTAAGGGAAGGAGAGTCAATGGCTTTCCAACAAGTGACGGACATGACGCAAGTCGAATCTCCTTCATCAACAATTGTTCAAAAAATATTCTTATTTTCCACAATGACTTGTATTTGAAATGCTAATTGATGAGGGAGCCTTGGAATGTGATCTTCCAAGTCAAAGTTTATCAAATTTGTATCGTTAGGATCGATTCCACCAATATCCTTTAACAATTCATTCCATTGCATAGGACAACTTTGAAGGACTTCAAGAGCCGACATCGTAGAAAGTGCATGTGCAAGATCTTCTACAATATTGTAGTTTTGAGCGGCAAGTGCATGTGGGTTAAATGATGACTTACGAATGACGACCTTAGGAGGCAGATGAAGAAATGTATCTAAACTAAGTCCTTCAATATGAAGAAGATTTTTGGGTGGTGAAGTCGATGGAGGAGGTTTAACCAATGGAGGAGGTGAATCATCAACTTTCTCTTTAGAAGGAGAATAATCTTTGGTTCGAGTGGCGACTGCAACTTCGTTCTTCTTGGAGTCACTAGTACGCATAAAGACATAAGATGTGGTAGAGGGAGACTCTTGGTCATGAATAACCAATTGGGCTTGTTGTTGAGAAGGAAAAGGTTGTGACAAAAGGATAGGTGTAGGAGGTGTCTGGTCCCTTGTAGGAACTTAGTAACCTCTGCACATCTCGGACAATATTTCGTATAATGGTCCTCACCACAGATAAGACAGGGATAATGGGGTTTTCTCTTTTCTTTATCATAATTAGGTTGAATCTTGGGTTTATAGGATTGTTTATTATTAGTTTTATCCTCTTTATTCGTACCCTTCCCTTTCTTTTTATTTTGAGATTTACCGGTATTCGTAGACTGAACTGTATTGACCTCAGAGTTTTTATCAGGAGAAGGAGTCAGAGGAATAGCATTTTGTACATTAGCAGTAGTAGATTTGGGATTAGAATGACTGGCTTGATTGGAATGAGTCTCATCATGAAAAGTTTCAATCACACCATCAACAACATGAGAAGCTACTGGAGGCATTGGGGTTATATTTGTAGACGGGTGAGTAGCATCAGGGATCAAGTCATATAACGTGATTTTTTGTGAATAAACAAGATCCAAGTATTGATCATGACTAAATGCCTACTCGTCAATGATGACACCACCCATGGAAACATCATGGGCTATAGGACTGATGAGTGATTTTTTAAACCACTCAATGAATAATTGATCAGGAAGGGGAACTTTGATTAATCATCTTCTCCTCTTCCACTCATGAATATGATCTAAAATGTGAGTAGAAGAGGATTTTTTAAATGAACTCAAAATTTTGGTTCATGTCTCATATTGAATTGCTAACTGGTAATGTGTCAAGAAATTCATAGCTAAGGTGTTGAAATCATTGAAGAATCCTCATGGAAATTCGATATACCATTTGGTTGTCGAACCCGTAAGAGTGCATTGGAAAAGACGTAATCGGATGGAGTCATACATCAAGGAGTTGGATGAACACCAAATATGAAACGTCATGACATGATTGTTTGGGTATTCTCCCGATCGACCGTCAAACTTAGGAATGTCTCAGGGTAATTTGGCAAGTATAACTAGCCAATAAGGAGAATGCAAAATAGGATCATTCAAAATTCTAGATAAATCCGGTAAATCCAAAGTAACTATAAATGACAACTGTCTATTCACTTGAGGAAACTAGTCATTTTGAGGATGCAATCCCATAGGTATACCAGTAGGACCATAAGCAATCTGTAAATAGTTAGAGGGTCCTGTCAAATTCGGTTTTGGAGGGTTTTGAGTCAAGTAGCCAACATGTGTTGATTGATTAGGTATTCTACCTTGGAAAGGATAATTATACTGAAAATATTGACCCCAGGTAGGATTTACATATCCTGGATATGGTTTCCCATGATTAGGGGGTACAAAAGAACTTAATTGAGGAGTTTTCCCCCCAAGCAGTTGTCGATTTCCTTAGAAAGGAAAATTCTAAGGTTGATTTTTTAATCCATATGTGTATTGTCTGTAAACTAGGTTATGACCCCCAACTTGGGGTTTCCCCCCAACTTGAGGTTGACCTCCAATAGGAATTTTAAAACCAGAAGTGACAAAATGACTTGTTCTTCCAATCTGATTGGAGCTACTTGGGCTAGGAATATTATATCCTCCTAGTGGAGGAGGAATGTTAGGCCCTATGGATAGAACCTAGGTAGGTGTGGAATAAAACCACTAGAAACATTATACCCAGGTGGAACAAAAATATTAGGTCCTCCGGATGGACCCTGGGTAGTATTAACAATAGAACTATTAAGAGTGGTATACCCAGGTGGAAGTGAGGGATTTGATATAAGCATAAGTGGTGTTCCAATAGGATCTTGAGTTGTTACCATACTTCCAATATAAACGGGTGTAACTTGTAGGACTGTAGTAGAGATAGTGAGCTGGAGAGGAAGGATTGTATGAGTATCGACCAACAATGGGTCTGAACCTGTAACAACATTACTTGTTGTGCCAATAAAATGATCTAAAGGTACTATATAAGAAGTATAAGTAATGGGTGTATGTGACGACATAGGTTGGTTTGGGCTCATTCCTAGTTTATCAAAAATATTGTGTCTCGGAGTTCCTCCAAAAAGAACAGACGGGGACTGAACTAAGATTAAAAATTCCAACAGTATGAACCAAAGTTCTAAATGATTCACTCTGAAATGGTGGATCATCCACACCCGACTCCGTAAAAGGTCCAGTAGGTATTCTAGTATAGTCTTCAGTAACAACATCTCCCGAAGAGTTTATTTGTAGAAAAATTGTATCTTGTATAACATTCAATAAATATTTACATGAAGTGTTGATTCTACCAATGGTGTAGAACTCCCGATCTCAAAGGATATGTCATTATTGACTACTCCTTTAGGAGAAGTACCCTATGGTCAATTAGGAAGAAAAGGGGCATATTCTTTCGGCTCTTCCAGAGGTAACCCTTGCATCCTACATGAATGGTGAGGGTCAATGTTGGTCACACCCAAAAAAGAATAAAAAATATCTATGGCCAACTAGAGAAACAAAAATCACTCCACTAATAAAATCTAGATATCAAGCATGAAAACAAACCTTCTTATTTCGAAATCATTATTTGGTGATGAAATCCAACGTCGCAAGATCAAGACAAGAAGGGGTTGGGATAAGTGGGTGGAAAAGTTACATTAACGACCTACTTAATAGACTTACACCCTGGTGCAATATCCCACACATACTCATGGGTATACCCTCCAAGGAGCCCGAGTAAGTTTGGAAAACATCAATTCCAGGTACCGTGAAAACTTTCCCCTCCATAGTCACCTTGTGTAAAGACTCTAAAGAGATAGGCTACTAAGGTTACCAATTACGACAATGATTCCTAGGGAAGTAGTCGACAGTCTGATCCACGTGCAAGGGTAGGGTATCTAGGCCTGAAATTGCCTTGAGAAGGTCCGCAAAGGATTTTATTCTCAAGCGACCCCAAATAATACATGCAATCTCTACACTAAGACCAACAAATTAGGGTGAGTAAATTTTTCGACCCAAATGCAACCTCGTGATTGACCCTTTTGTTAGAAGGGATTCCTAGGAAAAAATGTAGCAAGTGGACTTAACTGTCCCTATCACAAGATACTATTGTGTGTTTTGATGATTTAGAGATCATTCCTCACAACCTATTCCAAAGCGCTATCCCTAGCTAATGTTGGTGTATAAAGGTTCTAGAAAATAAAATTTACTAGATAGATTTTAAAATTATGCTGAATTTTAATGGTTGTCACTTAACTCAAAGAGGAAGCGGAGATGAAACTGATGAAGTGTTTGACCTGGACCCAACAATTTGAAAAGAGAGATGATATGCAATCTTTTCATTCGATGAACTCTAATTACATAATGGAGAAGGTTTCCTTTTTCCAGAATACAACAAGTTACAAAACACAATTTCTTCAATCTTTGAATGATCTTGATGCCAAACAATCAAAGCTATCAAAATTTCCAATTTTCTTTTTTAAACAAATATTTGAATACAAAAACTTCTTGTAAAGTCTACCAATAGAATAAAAAACTTCAACTATTTTCTTTTCTAATAAAAATAGAGATCTAATTCAAAAATAAAAAGGTGTCTAAGAAGATTAATGCAATCACAACACTATTTCCCAAACTAAACTCATAATGAAACCAAAAATTAAAAGTAAGAAAAAGATATTTGTCTAATGTAATAAAAAATCGTTCTCCATTCAACAACAATCCAAAACTCAAAAAGATCAATAACAAAGTATCTAGCAAGCCCTCAAGGATGAAGCCTCGAGATTATACCCTTGCAACAAGAAGTGAAAGATAAAACTTATGAAGATTATGAAAAAGACTCTCAATACTTGAGAAATGATCAAATTCAGGCTAAATATGCAAACCAAGATGCAAATAATCACTCAATAGGACCAAAAATTCACCCCGAGAAATGATGACAAATACGGGCAAAGAGGAAAAATTGATTGTCACTCCAAAAACTTTCTACAGGAATCATCGCAGGTTGCATAAGAGCACAGTGCGACGATCAAGGATCGTCACAAGAAATTAGAAAAACACAGTGCGACATCATCGCTCTGGTTTTCACAAGCGGGGTGCGATGATGACTGCAAATAAGGAAAAAATGAAAAGAGGATAGAGTTTATCAATGAACTTTTAGGACCAAGGAGTCAATATGGATCACACAAAGAATCAGAGAATGAAATTAACAAAAAGAAGGCAAGCTAAAAGAAAAAAGGGAAGAAAAATCCAAAAGAGGATGTTCCCTAGTGGAGTCGCCAATTTTTTTATCGGACAAATCAGTAAATATGGACACAAACTAATCTGCCTAACTTCAATAAGAAGCTAGAACAAAATAGAGAAAAATACAAGCTTCTCCTTAGATTTCATTGTAATGTACACTAGTTCAGAGAGGCACAAATGACATACCATTTAAACGACATTTGATCCTCACTAGTATCATCCTTGCTCCATCTTTGGATTCGTGGGATTTTTAACCTGTTAATAAGCACAAACCAACAAAGAGAGAGAACAACAATATATATATTCCAATGAAGCCTATGCATAAGATCAAGGAGTTATACAATAAAAGTAGAGACACCTTTATAGGGAATAAATGTATCACTACATTATATTGATGAAAGTGGATAATACAACTTATTCCTTGATGTTGCAAGGTCCCTTCCAATGGCACTTTTCTTCAACACACACACCTTTGCTCCAATTTTTTTTATGAAGAGTATTCACAACCTGAGTTGGAAAGCTAAAACAAAGTTATCACAAGTACAATCTTCAGTAGAATTCTTGATACATAAGCCAGCCTAGCCCTTCCCATGAGAGATCCTTCTTTATATAGGGAGAAAGAGGGATGGATGAGGATATTAGGATGATCCCACTAAATCAAAGAAGCGAGTAAGATCCAAACCGATCGGAAGCCACCTCATCTTCTAGAAGATTCCCTTCTAGAACTTTCGTGAATTTCACCTTTTTCGCTTGTTTGGGCATCATCGCACCCTAAGCACAAGCATCTTATGGTGACGCCGCAATCCAATTTTGGTGCAGCATGTGACGATTAAGCATCATCGCACCCCAATCATTTAGCAGGGTGCGATAATCTCCTTTGATATGGTTTTTAAGAAAAGAAAGATGATTCACTTTCTCATGGAGAAAGTCTCATTCAGTAGCTTCAGGTAACAAAGAAGTGAGTTATGCATATATCGTCAATTGATCATAGGGGTGACCAAAATAATGTGTAACAGGATTGCACTACCTATTGATGGGGTGATAATTCTATGCATGGATACTTTTTTTTTCCTTTTCGGCCCTTAAGATGTCACTTCCAAGTGTTATTATGTGCACTAGGGGTGAGGGTGGTAGTAAGATACTTGTAAAGGGGTTCCACTTCCAAGTGTGTTTGTCATCACCAAGGTTAAGGGTGGTATTAATACCCATGCACACCACTCCTTATGATTTTTTTGGAGTGTTGGAGTCCTACATCACACTAAGGTTGATCAATTGGGAGGTTGATATATGATATTACTTTGGAAACTATGAATTACTTACAAAGAGTTTCTATGTACCTTAAACTTCCTCACCTCATTTATCTTTAGCCATGCTTGGTGCGAAACACCTATCAAGTTAGTTCCATTGTTTGGGTGTAAAATTGACCCTCGGGTGAAATTTTCCCTCTATTGATTGAATTTTTGATGATGGGATTATATAACATTGTTGGTTTATCACTTGGAATCCAAAGAGATAAAAGTTAGAGTTATTTTCTATCACATTTTAATTATGTATTTTTGGTTATCTCGATTTGACTGTAGAGTTGTATATTCTTTATGGGATCATGGCATGCCTCCTTATATGGTATTATTAGTGGATTTTGTACATGTACTCTAATGGTTTTATATTTTTTTATATTGTTGTATATAGTACTTAATAAAAATAATAAAAATAACTATAATAGTTAAGGTAACACCCAAATGGGGTATTACAATATGGGAAACCTATCAAAAGTTATTTTCTCTAAAATACCCAAAATAAAGTCATGGCCTTCATAGAAAAAACCTTGAAATAGTTGACTTTAAATCAATAATATGTTCTCTTCCCAAACTCTAGTTTGAGAGAGATTTTTTTTGTATATCACATATTTTTTTGATAGGAACTTAATTATGCAATTTGTTTCTTCATATTCTATGGAAAATTTTATAAATGGATTTGAGTGCCATGGCCCTACTTTTCCTCTTGAAAATATACATACCAAAAAAAAGGCAGACACTTCCCCTTATTCCCAAGAAAGATATTTGATACCACTTGTTATGATCTATTGCCCTCAATATTGAATGACTAACAATATATACAAGAATAAGATAAAAAAATCCCCTTTATTTCATATATCAAAACTCCCTTATGATAGGGAAACATTGTATAATAATATTTACATAAAAGGATACACCCAAGTTGACTTGTCTCTTCAAGGGGAAAACCTCTGAATGAGCCAAGATCCAATTAAAAAAATATTCAAATACATGCTCACATAAGGAGGGATCCAGCCTTATTTATAGCTACTTAGAAAACCATAACTATAACCAAATGGTAACTACCTAGTAGGCCTTCTTTATTGAGGCCACACTACTTTTATTCAATACTAACAACCCATTAGGCCTTATTTAATAATAACTAACATTTTGGACCTACTCCACACTCATTAAATGACCACCATACTTATCCTAATGTTAATTCTAATGGGACCATAGGCCCTTGTTACACCCCTAGAAATGCTCCCACCAAATAGTAACCCAAAAATGCATTGATTCTCCCTTTGATCGGGGAGCACCAACACTCCCAATATACCAAAGCACTAGACAACAACTTCTTTTTTTCTTAAATTATTAAAGGAGGTGGGAAAACATACAAGGTGACTCTTGAAAGGAAACAAAGTTAGGATTTGTTTCTCTCTACATTTCACATGACAAAAGAGGAAAATGAATAGGTTCTATGATTGGATGAAATAAAAATAGTGGTAATCTAGGTAAAGATAAAAAATTACAATAGTGAATGTAACATCCTCAGCCTCACGTTGAGGCCCATTACCAGCAAAACACAAAAAAAATCTCTAATGAAAAACATATAGCTCACTTGTTACTAACATGTATATATTTAACCATTTCTAATACCATTATTAAATGCATCTACAACATTACAAATAAACATGAATGCGGATAATTTACTCAAATAAAACAACATATATTTCATTCAAACACATATTTAGTGCACAGAAAAGAAAAAAAACCATCAATGTAACTCAAACACAAGACAAAAACACTTATCTTTTAGTAACAGTTGTACAACCAGTTGCGGAGGATGGATGTTCCATCTAACCATAGACTTGTTGTTCCAAATATCAATAGCAATTCACCCCCAATTTGGGGCTAGGAATCCACAAATGAGGGTGTCTCTCCAATGTCCACTCATAGCTCAATATTCCCACAACTGGATAGTTTTTTCTACAACTATCCCAACTCCTTCATCTCTCTTCCTCTCAACCTGAACAACCCAAGGAATGTACCCAAGGGATATCAACTATTAGGAAAACTAATAGTAGTAATCTTGTTTCTCCAGTGAAAACTCACACATGGGGAGTTCACTCTATAGGCCTGATAGTCTGCCTCCTCTATAAGAATGACAACTTCCTTATTTAGCCTTCAAAAGCTCCCAACAGTTGTTGAAAATTCTACCATTGTTTCCTCCAATCTCCAACGCTCTGATCCTTTGTTTTCCCCAAATTATCTTGCATCCAAACTTGTATGTCTATTGTTCCCTATCCCATACCAATTTCCTCTCCTTTTTCTTTCTTACTTATCTCACACTCTTCCCTAAGATGATTGTACTCGGTCATAGCTCTCAATAGACATGGGATGTGACTCTCACACACACCCTCTTACATGTATTCAGTGATTTGTCTCTCCTACACTCAAGGGAATAAATACAAGGTTCACTGAAAACAATAAGAAAATTAGGAAAAATGTCTTAGATTTAAAACCCATGAATAAGACCCCTTTAGACCCCTCCTCTCTTGAGGATAACTCATCCCCCCCTTAACTTTGTCCATGCCCATCTACAACTGGCATCACATTTTTATTTATCATTTTTGGATATACAAGTTCACATATTACATTGCTTGGCCCATGACCATATATCATATCTACATTATACATTACTAAAATGGGGATTGAACAAGGATATTATATTTCCCCTACCATATAGTTTTTTCACCGTCCTTAGTTCACAATATCATGTTGATATACATGTACAATTTTACATCATAATACTTAGAAAAATCTACAATTTCACAGCTCATGGCAGTTCCAAACATAAATCTATTGTTCCTCTCAACCTACCCAACCCAAGGAATGCACCCCCTTCTCTGCATGCAGTTCCTCAGGTTGTACCATTATTTTATCAAGGCTTTCAGTGCAGGTTGGAAAAAAAATCTTTGAGATGTAGTTCCGGGAAATCTAGTTTCCCAAAACAGAGTCTTTCATTCTTATATTATGTTTTCTTCAAAATTGACAAAACGTTATGGATAATATTCCTGTATGGTATCCTCGTGCTCCCATGTAGCGGATTTAGGACCATAGTAGGTCCATTGGACCTTTACTAGACCAATATTTTTGTTCCTAAGCACTTTCAATCTCCTATCCAGAATGCACACTGGTTCCACTCAAAAGTCTCCTTCTGTTCCACCTAGATCACAGTCCAAACAATTACATGGTTAGGTTTAGGTACATATTTCTTCAATAAAGACACATGAAATACATTATGTATTCTCATGGATGCATTCAATTCTAGCATGTATGAAACTGGTCCTATCTTCTCCAAGATTTCAAAAGGCCCATAGTATCCCATTGCCAACATTGGGCAACATCCCAATATTAGCAAGATTTTTTTCGCTTTTACTTTTAAAAATACATGCTCTCCCACTTTGAAATCTATGTAAGTATTGTCATTGTCTACATAAATATTTTTCCTATCTTGGGAAAAATTTAAATTATGCATGATATTTATCATCTTCTCTTCCATTTCCTTTATTAATTCTATCCCAATAACAACTCTATCAGTTGGGTTGTCCCAACTTACTAGTTTGTTTCATTTCCTACCATACAAGGCTTCAAATAGGCTCATTTTCAATGATGTTTGGTACCTGTTATTGTAATCAAATTAAATTAAATGGAGGTAACATTCCCACTTGGAACTTTGATCCATCACTTACATTCTAATAATATCTTCCATTATCCTGTTAGTCCTCTCTGTTTTCCCATATCATTTTGGGTGATATGTTGTATTTAAATTTAAATTTGTCCCAAATCCTTTAAACAATTATTTATATAAATTGGATGTGAACTTGGGATCTCTATCTGAAAAAGTTGTCTTGGGAACTCCATTAAGCCTAGAAACTTCCTTCATGTAAATTTCTGCAATGTTGGTTTCCTTGTGAGTATTCTTCACTAGAATAAAATGTGCAACCTTAGTCAATTTATCTACTTCCACCATGATGGAATCATGTTGCTTCAATGTTCTAGGTATCTTAGTAATAAAATTAGTTGTAACAAATCCTCGTTTTCATTCTAGAATGGGAAATGGTTGTAGCAACCCATTTGGATGTATATGCTTAGCCTTTATATTTTTTCATTCTAGGAATCTGGTTATGTATTCAACCACTTCTTCCTTCATGTTGAGCCAAAAGTATTTGCTTCTCACAGCTGCAACTGACTTCTGATATCCCAAGTGTCCAACATCTGTCATATTGTGTATTTCTCTCAATTTTATCTTTTTCATCTCTTTGGAATTTGACACATATGCATTTCCCTTGTACATAAGGACTCCATCCTATTTTAGCTCATAATTTATAAATTTATACTACAAATTTCCCTATTGTAATGCTTTGTTTATTTGCAAATGGTCTTGATATGAATTTGTAGCCTCTACAATTATATATTTTAAATCGGACTTGTACATGTTGATGGTTGTAACATGCATCTCATGCACTTTCCCATTGAGTACATCAACCACTTGGTTCTCCTTGCCATTTATGTGCTTGATGTCAAATTCATACTCACTAAGAAATTATAGCCATATAGTTTTCCTGGAATTTAGTGTTGGATGTCCAAACAAATGTTTCATACCACAATGGTCAGTGACCAGTCCTTAGTTCAAATTTCCTTCCCATGAGATAATATCTCCACATTTTCAATGCATGAATAATGGATGCTAATCTTAAATCATGTGTGGTGAAGTTATTTTCATTTTGTTTCAATTTCCTTGACCTATAGCATACCACATGCTCATTTTGCGTGAGGACTCCACCAATCCCTTCCTTGCACACATCAGTGCACACAACAAAATATTCATATAGGTTTGTTGTAATATCCCAACACCGAGCCCCAGTTGTAATTGTGAATGTAAGTACATTTCGTAGGTTGGTGAACCAAGTGATTATAAGCTAGGAGGCTTATGTGATGATTGGGCCAAAGATCCTAGATGCTAAAGGACAATGAGCCTATTTTTTTTTATGTAAATACTCATATCATTAATATAAATACATTGTTTCATGTAGACCGACCATGATAAAATAGAATGGGGGACTAAGATCCACTAGGTAGGGTAAGGGATGGGGCTAAGAGGCTAAGAAAAAGGGATAAGCTTGAGGGATTATCTCTAAGGGAATATTATAATATATTTCCTAAAATACTAAGGTTTGGGAACTAACCTATGTTATCCTAAGTTCCTTTTGGGAAAGGAATGAACTCCAAGTGGAGAGGAATGAGCTCCAATAGAGTCATGTGTCAATCTTGGCACATGCATATTTATGTGGGGAGATTGGTTCGTTATGTGGGGTTATCTTCCATTATTTCCAGGCTTCCCATGGACGCATGCACTCACGCATTGATCCATGACCTCAATTATCAATCTCTGAGCATGCATGCACCTATGAAACCTACATGCATTTCTGGAGCCATATCTTGTATTTTCCTGTGATGAATAGAACATGTAGTAATATTGGAAGGTACAATGAACTGTATCTACCTGAGCCCGTGCTAAACTTGTATGTTATGAGAAGCGCCTATTCCAAACCTGAAGGTGCTTGTTGCTACCATCACATGTGCATTAGATAAATGCTATTGTTGTTTTCACCTCAGCCTGTTGTTGGTTTTCTGGAAGCAGGAGTGAAGAGGCGGGTTGTCAGTCCCGTGGAATGAAGAGGCAGGTTGTCAGGCCTATGAGAAACTCTCTCCAAGTGAGAGAGTTGGTTGGAAAAGAAGAGGTAGGTTTTCAGGCCTGTGAGCAACTCTCTCCAGGTGAGAGAGGTTTTTGGGAAAGCGATTTCTCCTAGAGGGAGCCTAATATCAGCTATAGTTCTCTGATAATTCATGTCCAACCTTTTGTTGAAGCCCTGGAAGGGAAGTGGGGAATTCGAAGGAATGTTGAGAAGAGAAGGGGCACACTTCCTGGGGTGGGACATGCATGTGGGGAATGAGAGGTTGTAGATTGTGTGTGTAAGTTGGCCCCTGGGAGGGAATCCTTCTTGATTTATTGTGTAGCATCCCGTTTTCTCACCCTAGCCTAGGAAT
>JZKD02S0160906.1:125559-142311 GCA_000966675.3 Picea glauca
CACTTTATTATTTACCTTTTAAAATCTCTTAAACCACTTTGACTACTTTGACCTTTTGGGGCTTCTAGATGGCATATGAGGGTCATCCAACTTCGTAAGGCCATAACTCTCAAACAATGAGGAGTTGTGTGACGTTCCACATACCACCAAAAATGGAATGACATGTAATATCCATATAGAATAGTCTTATGTGAAAATATATCAAAACTCATACCATTATCCATCAAACAAACTTGGGTCCATTACCCAAACCTAGGTTCTCCAACTTCTCATGGCCATAACTCTCTAACCTTGAGGAGTTATGTGGCATTCCACATACCACCGGAAATGGCATGGCAAGTACTATCCATATAGTATAGTTTCAATGAAAAATTTATTGGAGTTCATCTCATTATTCCACAAATAAGCATGGGTTCTCTAACCATACTTCTAGGATAACTCAATCCACAAAGCGTCTTCCTGTGAGGGATTTCACCATAAGGGGACCACTTTGGAGTTCATCCATTTCTACTTATTATAAACCATGGAAAGACAATAACAAGTCATATTTACATCAAACAATCTTGGGTCCATTACCCAACCTTTGTGCTACAGATCTTTCTTCAAGGGTTGACATCAATTACAACCAACCTTAATCAACATGTATAAAATTTATTGTTATTTCCACATTTATCTATGTATTAGCAGAATGTAATTGTCTTTAAGTTTTGTTTGTATGATGTTTCACATGAGTCTCTGTGTGCCATAGACTAGAAGTTCTATGGTTAGGTGTGCTACAAATTGGTATCAGAGCTTGAATAGAGAACAATTATAGTCGTATGCCCCGAATTGGGTGGTTGGGTGTGTTACAATTTGGCATTAGAGCCCATGGTTTCAACATTGAACCTGGATGGGCCTTGTATGAGGAATTGAAGTAAAAATTCCATAGGGATTTGATGTATAGAGTGCCAAATGGGTGCTTAGAGAGATCGTGGGTGGTAATGGAAAGATCAAAGAGGAGTGGCAGAGAAGTTATCACAGTAATCGTGGTTGATAACCACAAGATTGAATTTGATCCATAGGATCTGTGTGGGGAGAGGAAGACCCTTCCCAACCATCAAATATGGAAAATATGCATGAAAGTTAACCTCTAATTCCTTCAGACTTCATGACTTCGATGAAGTTTACATTTTGTTGAAAAAAAGGGGCCGAAGGCCGAAGTTCCAAAGTCCTGGAGTGATTTTCAGCCATAGATCATCTAGGAGGAAGATATCCGTGGATTTTTCCTGAGCAATTTGATGGTTTAGAGTTTGAGGAAATTGGTTGAAGTGCACGCAGAATGGACTTCCTCCCAAGGTCTTGAATTTTGGAACTCATCTATACCATTCGATTAACAGGGACATGTGTCCACAGATAAACTGTGCAAAGTTTGGCAGTTCGGAGATTAGAAGTTCGGGAGAACTAGGATATAATGTTAAGAAAATCTCTAAAGTCCCAAAGACCTGGAGTCCCGAATTTTCAGGAAGAAGTTGTTTGGTGGTTCAGAGTTTGGGAGAAACATGGCGATAAGTCAAGAAATTCATCGAAGCTTGGAGCTATGAAGTGCCAAAGCTCGAGGTGTGACATGGCATGATAATGTCACTAGGGGTGACGTGGACCTCCTCTAGTCGTGTCATGTGTCAGTCATATTTGTAACTTTGCAATGCCCTTAGTAAAAATTGGGACCTAACATGTGTCACCCATTGGTGGGGCCATGTGTCATTACATTAATCATTTGACAACCAAGCTAAGGAGATCATTTTATTCCTTGGTTCAATGTTTAGGTATTTTGAAGTGTTGTAAGGTAAATTATTTTGAAGTCCAAAACTCCAGAGCACCGAAGTATAGAAGCTATGAAGAGTGGCAGTTTGGGGAATCAACCACTTCGGCATTTGGGGAAAATATTATGCTGTAATGCAAAATCTTCTGAAGCCTGAAGTCCCCAAGTATCGGAGTCCTGAAAATCTGAAGTAACACAGTTTAGAAATTTAGAGTTAAAAATAAATGGGGAGTAGTTTTGAGGAAATATCTGAAGCCATGAAGGATCACCAGCCTAGTACTTTGTCGATTTTTATTTCGGGAGAATCATCGATTAATGAGGTATAAACCTCCAAAGTTTGAAGTTCCAAATTCATGGAGGTGACACAATCTGTTGATGTCAGTTGGGGTGATGTGGAAACATGGGATACATGCCACATGTCATCATTGTTTTAGGATTTTCAAGGGCCCTTCATGCCCAATTCATTTGTGACATGTGTCTTCCATTGGATGGAGCCACGTGTCCACTCTGTAACTCTACCATGTGGCACACTGATATGTGGATGCTGACTAGACCTTGGTGTTTCTTCAGTCCAAAGAACGGGTAAACAAAGAAAGAAGGAAGTGAAACCTATGAATCACGAAGTTCCAGAGAGCTTTGCCAGTTCATCCTTTGGAGGAATTACAGAATACTGCAGTCACAAACCCTGAATCCTGGAGCCCCGAACCTCCGAAGAGGTACCCTCTGGAAGCCAACCACTTCAATGTTGGGGGAAAATGAGTGAAGAAGGTAGGAAAAATTTTAAAGATGAAATTTTATGAGCCCCAAAGTTTCATAGGCTCTAGATAAGTTCCTATCAGTTAGTGCTTGGTCACATCCTGTGGTCACATGTGATTGGAGGCCAAAGAAAAAGGGCTAGTGCCTGAAAATTAATTGTGTTAAAGAAGGAAAAAGGGGCTAGGAAGGAAGCCTATGGGTTTTGTCTGGTTCGTACCTGCATCAGAAGAGGTGTTGAAGACTTGGGAACTTTATGATAGGATCCAAAAAAGGTATAAGAACCTTTTAGATCAAAGGAAAGAGATCAACTTCACAGGAAGTGCATCAAAGAAAAAGCACAAGTTTTAAAGGACCATAGATTTATTTTCAAAGCTCATAACTGAGCAAGGAAGCAGTCAATGGAAAGGTCTTGGAAAGAGGATTCCAGAAAAATTTCCAGAGCTTTCTAATGATTGAAGGAAGAAGGACAGAGGCAATTCTTCATTTTACATTTTAGATCTTTAAGAAGATATTGGATCAGATGTTGGGTTCAATAAGCATCTTGGAAAACCCGAATGAAATTCTAGTTTGGGGAAGACTTGTTTCATGCAAATTGATATATCAGAATGTTGATATTCTGATAAAGAAAGACAGGCTCTATATTTGGAGATAAGATGAAACATATTCAAATATCAGTCCTAAATTTTGGAGATATCACCTCCATTATTGCTATCAGAATGCGTAGTGGAAGCATGGTATGAAGGTCATCAAATATGGCATGACAGAAGTTAAATATGCATGTCAAGTTGAAAAATCATATGGTTTATGATAGGAGAAAGTAATAATTTATCAAGGTAATATGTGTGTTGATATGATCAGATAAGGAAAGGCTAAATCAAATGCCTCGAGAAAGAAATTGGTGTTAGATGTCCAAGGTTACTCAGAGAAGATGACTAGAAATATAATTCGGTCAGTTTTGGCCCTCGACAAATTTTTGGAGAACCTTGGTCGTGTTTGACTATTTTTGGGACTTCGACATGCTGGTCAAAGATGGAGCGCCAAGGAGAAGTGAAGATCGCGGGATCTCGCCCCTTTTTGTGGGATTTTTGGGTTTAGGGTTTATGTAATGGGTATGGGATGATGACCCATGGGTCTTACCCATGTTTAGGCCCCTTTTGTAATGTATAAATAAGTATCTAGGTGATATAAGAAAGAGTCAATTGTAATCCAGTGAGCTAAGTGCAAATAGTTGTGAATGCTTTGTGCATACTATGTGTTGAGAACTTGCAGAGCTAAGTGAAAGTGATTGTACGAAGGCTATGTACTATGCCAAGATCAGGGAAGGAGGATCTGGCAAGGTGCACACAGATCTCATGTCCTATGCAGAGTTGGTTTTGTGGCTCTGTGCAAGTAAGAAGATTGAAAGAATATAATAAAGAAGATGAAGAGTTGGTGGACATAGCCACACGCTGGGGGTGAACCACGTATATCCTATGTTGTGATTTCTCTATGTGATTGATGTGATTTATGATTAGTGTTGTAATCTTTATGTATGTAGATAAATTTGATGGAGTATCTTAGTGCTTAGTTATATGAATGAATGATAGATATGATCTATTTCTATGTGTTAAGTGCTTGGATGTGATAGATCTTGCCAAATACTGTGTTGTTTTGTAATTTAGGTTTTACCTGCGATGTGAATAAAGGGGTAAAGACTAATGAATATTAACTTCTAAGTGCTCTGTTAATTATTGTGATCACAGATCTGTGTCCCAGCTAGGTTGTAGACACTTAATTCTTACAACCCCCCATGCCTCTACCTTAGGTGAGACTTCACCTATTTCGTAGGTGTTGCCAAAAGGGCTGGTAGTTAGGGTTTTTTTGGTGTGTTGTTGAAGCATTGAACCCTAGGTATGCCCCTGTGCCAACAAATGGTTTCGTTGTCGAGACCTAAAACTGTGATTGTTGGGAACTAAATAAAAGAGAAAGCTTTGTGCATAGATTTGTTGTTCTAGTGCGTAGTACTCTACTTGACTTGTGAAGATCTGTGCTAAGAAGGGAGCCTAATATGAAGAAAGAGGTAATATGTTAAATCTTTGTGCTCTAATAAAGGTAAGATAAGTAGAAATTTTTGTTTCGAAAGAATGGATCTAGGTATGTTTAATAATTTTTTTCCTAGTCTGAAAATTAGGGTATAACTAGAAGAAAGAAGATATGATAGAAATAGTGAAAGATAAGTTATCCTTATGCATAGAAATAATTTTTGGACTAACAAGTGGATGCAGAATCCTAGAAAGAATTTTTCGCAGGTCTATCACTGTGATCCCAGTGCGCAGTACAAGAAAGGTTGGTGATTGTTTAAGAGAAGGAGAGGATTGAATCTTTGTTATAATTGCAGAAGACCGAGACATCTTGCTAAGCAATGCCCTGGTAGAGGTCTTATTTTCCCTTTTTGTAAAAATACTGGACATGAAGTTTTGGATTTCCCTAGAATGATTACTAAAGTTGAGAAGATAAACATGAGACAACAAAACCATGAGGAAGGTCAAGAGACTAAGAATATGATAAAGAACCAGAAAGAATCCAAGACTATATTACTACAGATGAAATAAACATTGAATGATCATAGAGACATCAGTTGATCAGAGATCTTAAAAGCGAAAGAGTGCATAGAAACAAGAATAGGAGACTTCGACATAGACTGTGTATTGGACGCAAAAACACAAGTGAACATCATGACATAAAGTACTTGGGAAATCTTAGGAAAGCCTGCTATGGTTCCTTCATTGGGAGGAATATGATTATTTAAAGGAAATCTGATAACCCTATGTGCAATACTTTCCCATGTACCTATGATTTCTCATGGAACATCGACAGGAGAAGAATTTGAGGTCATTAAGTTTGTTGAGAACAACACTCCTTTTTCACTTTTGTTAGGAAGGACTTGGATTGAGAGAGATAAAATCCGAAGGAAAGAAGAAGAGGAAGCTATAGAATAGAAAAAGAAAGAATTAAGGGATTTCATGGCTAGAAGAATAGCGTGCTTAATAGAAGAACAGGAGGACAAGTTGAAGCAACTAAGGGCCAAAGACCTATCTTTCAAATCTGAAAGAATGCAAGAAGGCTTAAAGAACTTATCCATGCAAAAGATAAGCACACCTACTCCATAAACAGTAAAAGAAGAAGTATTATCTTCGAACCTTGTGAAAGACCCTCAACAATGCAAAGTTACTATGCTAAGAAACGATAAGAATAATAATGGAAAGAGGAATCCAGAGACACAAATCACAGGAAAGAAAGAAAGAAAGCTCAGTAAGAAAAAATCAAAGCTAGAGAAATTGCAGGAGGTTCCAGAGAGGACTTCGTAGAAGCAAAGCTTGCAGAACTTGAACCTCGTCGGAATAGCAAAAAAGTGCAGACTGGCACTTCACCACGGTGAAGCAATATGACCATTGGAGGCATCTTGACCATTAGAAAGATGCTCCAGAACGGCTAGAAATTCAATTATTGCTGGAAAGATCACCATTGGACTGTTGGGACCATGCCATAATGGATGGAATTGTATTGATTGAGCCATTCCTACCCATTAGAGGAATCTGTTACGATGTTTTCTATTTAAACCTTCAAATATTTCACCGAGGACGCTTTTGTGAACTGTGATTATCTGAGCCCACTGAGAACTAATTGCTTTTGTGCAGTGTTTATTGAGACCTCGCCACCCGTTCTATTTACCTTGAGAAATTGTCCACGTATCTGAGAAATTTGATCACAAGCGTGCATGTCGAGCAACCTTAGCACAGTAGAGAAATCCGTCGAAGAGATTTTGATAAAACTTATGGCTGAGAAGGTCATTTCCACAGGAACACATGCCTCATCAGTGAGAGGATTGCAAGCCTCCCAATTGACTGCACATCGATCTGGGCCATCCCAAAATATGACAGAGAAATGGAGCAAGCATGGCGACGACTTGGTGAATGCGAAGCTCATCCTTTCAATCCTTCCCAACTATATCCTACCTCTGGCTGGAGTAGTTAGTCATGACAACGTCCCGAGGGGCTTTGACTATACACTGATCACTTCGTACCTCCCGAAGGGGATACGCGCAGTTGGACTGTAGTTGGGACAGATTCTAATGCTAAAGATCAGTGATTTCAACTTGGGAGACTACAAGAATTATGGAATGCTCACACCACATAAGTACTTAAAAAATATAATGGGGAAGAAATCAAATATAATCCCCCAGCCATGAACCATGGACATCGCAAGATCAACAATCCTTAATGTGATGAATATACCACACTTTGGTAGACATCAGGAGCTTAACGCATGCGTTAAACTCTTCCTATCGTACTACCATGGAAGTTACATGTGGTTGGATAGGCGCATCACTGTATATCCGATGTTGGTGCATCAGATCACTGGATTAAGCATGCAAGGACCAGACCCTCTGGATTTTTACCCAGGGAAGGCTGCAGATCGCGCCCTGGCACAATGAATAAAAGACACCTATGGCAATGTGGAGAAAGGGAAGTGAGGCTACAAGGTAGCCTCCATCCAAAATGGCAGAGTACACCTAGGTTTCCATTTTATCATTAGTAATATCATCAGGAAGACCATACCAATGCAGGTCACTGGGTTTGTCGTCGACCTCACAAGAAAATGCATTGAAGGGATGTAGATGAACTAGGTGAGCTACCTCATCAACCAGTTGGAGCAATATTGTCGCAAAGCGCAATACTAGGGCTACGAGTTTCACTTCAGCTGGTTGTTGATTCTCATTGCCTTTGTCACTTGGGAGATGCCAGAAGGAGTGACCTTCCCTAAAGTCGAGCTATCTGAACCACTGGCTATGAGGTTCACCACCTTGTGGTACTCAAGAAATATGGCGAAGTAGTGGCAGTCGAACGTTGTCTTCCACACCTATTATCTATGGCTCATGCGAGCCATTGAGTCATTCTCCTCAATGAATCTAAATACTTTTCATTGGTTCAGGCCACTTGAGAAGTTCTGCGCATATAGGAATTTCATATATATCACTGCAGTGGAGATGAACACAAGGAAGAGCTCCAATCCTATTACAAACTCGTTGAGGAAGATATGGAGTAAATAACCAAGGAATGGCCTGCAGAATTCCTTGTACCAGTCGAATAGACAGAACTCTCCGACCCTGACCTCATCGGAAGTCTTGTGGTCACTCAATAAGAGTATGATGGACCCAACAACAGTAAGAAAAAAAAAGAAGGAAGAGGTACAGGAAATAAACAGTGCATTGGAGGAAACTGCGTCGGAGTCACTTGGAGGAGGAGGAGATGATGAAGTAGACCAAAAAGAGGATGAAAGGGAAGAATACAATCAGGAACAGGGCAAAGTGACACCACCTAAAGGTCCCCTTACAAAGGCTGAGACATCGAAGAAAAGAAATCTTTCCCCAAAGAAACCCTCAGTGCGAAAGAAGAGTTGCGCGAATAAACCTCAGTTACAGACTATACTTACGGTGGATTATATTGACCTTATCATCGCAGCTATATAAGATACTTTCGAGGAAATTTTGTAGTGAGATGAAGACAAAGAGGAGACAATGTATGACAGGATTGAGGCAGAGCTCAAGGGGTACATTGGGCTCTTTATTCGAGCCGTGTAATTTTTATTGCGTCGTTGTCATCAGGGGACATAGAAGTAGGAGGTGAGCCTGCCCAACTATGCAGATTAGCAGATGCAACAGAGGCTCGCCTTCATTGGGTCCAGGAAGAAAACAAATATTCCACACAGGCATTGAAGCAAGAAAAGGAGGAAGACATATAGAAACATTGGTTTGTGCAACAAGAGAAAGATGACCTTGAGGCGAAGTTTGCAGAGGATAGAGTGCAGATCCAGAAGGAAAAAGAAAAGTTGCTCGCGGAGCCGATTGGAGTTAAAGAAGTAGTCACTAGAGCACTTCACTTTGTGCCAGGCCTAACACAGATGGAAGAGGAAAGAACTGAGAGCCAAGTGGGGAAGCTCATTGAATCCATTCAACATATCCAAGCTAGAGTAGCAGAACTGGAATTGCAAGTAGTGCCAAGCACTTCGCAAGAAGTGTGAGATCAGAGGGAAGAAACTTCTCGAACTATAGTTGAAAGAATCAAGGCATTGGCCTTAGAATGCAAGAAACTTAGCAATCAAAGTGCACAGACCTATGAGCACCTTGTAGAGGACCCCGAACTAAGGACATTGGAGTCACAGCTCCAGTAAGGAAAGAAACAAGAAGCGACAGTAAAATCACAGTTGAAGTTGTTGTCAACGGTTGATAAGATGAAAAGGTCACAAGAACAGTGTGCGGTTCAGCAGCAGTTCCATGCCATTTAGAGTAAAGTCATGGAAGTGACCTAGAGACTCTAGCCGATACAAGACGAAGCCTGCACACTTTTTGAGGAGATAGAGGGACAAGTTGCACAGCTGGAACAAGTGGTCACCACAGTGGAACAATGCTTGGAAGGACCTATCACCGATACAGTGATTCAGGAATTCGTTGAGTAGGAGACTCTGGTGAAGCAGCAAGTTGAGGCATCTCAATCCAAGCTCGAGACCTTCGAAGAAGAGTTTTCTAGATCAGAGTGACTGAAGATGAGTCATAGGTGAGTTTTGGGGACCTATTGGCGCTCGAAATTTTTTTGGAGAATCATGGTCGTGTTTGACCATTTTTGGGACTTCAATAGGCTAGTCAAAGACGAAGCGCCTAGGCGAAGCAGAGATTGTAGGATCCGTCCCCTTTTTGTGGGATTTTTGGGCTTAGGGTTTATGTAACGGGTATGGGATGTCGGCCCATGGGTCTTGCCCATGTTTAGGCCCCATTTTTAATGTATAAATAAGTAGCTAGGTGATGTAAGAAGGAGTCATTTGTAAGCCAGTGAGCTAAGTGAAAATAGTTGTGAATGCTTTGTGCATAATGTGTGTTGAGAACTTTCAGAGATAAGTGCAAGTGATTGTAAGAAGGATTTGTACTGTGCTAAGATCAGGGAAGGAGGATCTAGAAAGGTGCACACAGATATCTTGTCCTATGTGGAGTTGGTTTTGTGTCTCTCTGCAAGTAAGAATATTGAAGTAAGATAATAAAGAAGACGAAGAGTTGGTGGATGTAGCTCCACACTGGGGGTGAACCACGTATATCCTGTCTTGTGATTGCTCTGTGTGATTGATGTGATTTATGCTTAGTGTTGTAATATTTATGTATGTAGATACATATGATGTATTATCTTAGTTCTTATTGATATGAATGAATTCTAGATATGATCTATTTCTATGTGCTAAGTGCTTGGATGTGTTAGATCTTGTTGAATGCAGCGTTGTTCTGTAATTCGGGTTTTACCTGCGATGTGAATAAAGGGGTAAGACTAATGAATATTAACTTCTAAGTTCTTTGTTAAGTATTGTGATCGCAGATCTGTGTCTCAGCTAGGTTGTAGACACTTGAGTCTTGCAACCCCCCCTGCCTCTACCTCAGGTGAGACTTCACCTGCTTCGCAGGTGTTGCCGAAAGGGTCGGTAGTTAGGGTTTTGTTGGTGCGTTGTTGAAGCGCTGAACCCTGGGTTTTCCCCTGTGCCAATAGTTAGGTAGGAGTTGGATCAGAGGAATCCAATTAATAATGGAATGTTGAAAGTTAATATCAGCATAATATGTAGTTGCAAGTATGCAAAGTAGACAAGGAAAGTTTCTAGGATGGAGTCAAGTCCTTGAACATCTTAAGGTAATGGAAGAAGTAATCAAGCTAATGGGAATGCATTATAGCACTCCACGAGGGAAAGAAATAATAGTAGAGGATTTTTTATGCATTCCAAAGGTATTGAATATATTTCCACAATAGCATGGATATGTCAAATCTAAGAAGGACTTCAAACTGAAATGAATTTCTAAAGAGAAATCAATAAGGAGCCATGAAGAAGAAAATGGTTCAACGCATAATTGTGAATGCAAAAAGTTATGGTGACTAACAATAATCCATATTAAGTGGAATAGAGCCATGAGTGACATCCCCGGAGGTTGGAGGTATCACTTGAATTTATGAAGGTAAAGTAAATGCAGTTTTGAGTACTTTTAATTAATTCTATGCAGCTAGTGAAGGAGGCATATGTGCATCCTTATAGTATGCTAGATATTGACTATGCAAGTCAAGTTTGAGGCTAGTTGGAAAAGAGAAGAGAAGGGTACAAGAAAACCTCAAACACTAAAGTATTCAGTCAGGAAAGGGATGAAGAAGTTAGTCTAGAAAGTAAATGGATGTCGAAGATCCAAATTCTATAGGACACCATGATTGGAATTATAATTCATCTAAGTATGAATTGGGATAGATGGATCCAGGAAATAAATAAAAGTTGAAGGTTAATATCAGCTTAGCATTTGGCTGGAAAATCAAACACAGCCAAGAGTGATTTGGATAGAAAATGCTTAGGTCATAAATAATCATGTACATTGATTATAGTGAGAGCACGGGAAGATTCAAGAATCCGGGAAGAATTCAAGACTTTTAGGAGAAGCAAGAAAAGTAATATATGAAGAAAGAGGTTGTTGCAATTATTGTAGCAACAAGTATGTTATGGCTTGTTGGGACAGCCATAAAGAGATAATTCTTGCATGTTTGAAAGTGTTTCTGATGATGTTGTTGTATATGGAAAGAAGCAACGAAAGTCTGGAATGTTGATTATAAGACTGATGAAAGAGGCATGAAATTTTCTACTATCATTTGCTAATGAGGTAGCATCAAATTCATTTAATGGCAGCTTTGCAAGTAAGAATTTATTTGGAAATTATGTTGCATAATTGCCAAATGGAAATTCAGGTAAGAATTTCCCCAGATTGAATTCTTATAATACGCAATATGGTATTGTTTAAGTGCATTAATAAGAATAAGATACCACTAGATGTGGTAAAGGCTAGAAGCATGTTATAGTTATCAAATCTTCTTAGATTTTGAATGCACACACTGACATAGTAGCATGTCATGTTAATTTGGTTATGAGGTAATAACTAAAGAAATAAAATATAAGAACACTTTATAGGAATGAATGCTAGGAAATCTATTCATGTATGATACTATGACATGGTTGGATATGGAAAGGTTATATACCACAAAAATACCAATAGCTTCATACCTTTAAATAATGCTTGGACTGCAACCTTTTTTCTAACACTAATGCATACCACAAAATTATATTCTTGGTGTAGTGTCTGGGTCGAAAAGGAAGGCATCCAAATAATTGAGAAGACAATGGGAAGTGTGTGGAGAATATGTCAAGATATTGGCTAGATTTCCAATTTTTGGATGGTGAGATACATGACTTTGATAAAGAGAATTCTGAAAAATCAATGAAAAGGTGCATTAAATAGATATGCATTGAGAGTTGCACTCATGCCTAGTAAGTGGCAGAGTTGCAGTTATGCATGATAGAATTGTATACTTAAATGCATTTGTTGAATGCGTTTTGTGAGTGCATGCATATATATTATCGCATGGAAATAATTATACTAACGGCTGAAATATTTCTAACTCATGGAGTTGAGAACATTTCAAGAGTTTTTAGGACATTGCAACATAAAATTTGCAAGTCAAGCAGTCACATGAGCATTGACTATAGGAAATTTTTTGTTCAGGAAAAAAAAAAAAGTAAAGGACTTATTGATATTAATTATGAACAAGTGTATGCATAGAATGATGATTCATTTTATCTAATATTTTTTTTGGTAGTTGTGATTGAATTTTTAGTTATAGACAATTCTAAGAACACTTCATAAGGTTTTTGTACATATTACAATGAGAGTATGATGTACAGGAAATACTGACAATTTGTTGGTTGAATGTAAGTTAGAAACATTGCAGGAAAATGGTATTCAACATGGTGCTTGTTCAAATCCAAAAGGAAGATTGCATCCTATTATTGCAACAACAATGAAAAATTATGAAATATAATTTCATATTTTGGGGAAAAGTTGAATTACTTATGAAATAAGTTTGAGTTCTAAATGAATTCTTGTATGTTCTCTCATGATAGTTGCATGTGTGTGATGCATATGAGATAATATTGATTAAAGTTGGAATGTTGGGAAAGAACAACTATTGTTGAGGACACTAAAGCCCTATAATTGTAGAACCTTGGTGGGGTTCTATTAATGGGTTAGGTCTCTCCTTTTGTGTGAAATCCTTGCCAAGATGGATCGTTGAAGTACTGCATAGAAGTGAAGGAATTTATGAACCTGGAAGGGTCAGTGCAACAAGGAGGAGGCCACTCAAGGATGCTTATGGCATGGTAGCTTCCATAAGGAGGGTCTGTCAAATGGAATAGTGAGATGAATTATTTCCAGAAGAATCTCTATGGAATAGATAAATTGACTTACAATTGTAGTATGAATACCAGAATTGTTGTTGGAAAGTAGAGCACAAGATGGATAACAAGCTTTCAATAGCTAAAGCTTGGAGATTTTTGAAGAATTTGAATTGTACATGTATAAACAAGTTTCACTGAGGACAATGAAAAAATAATGGGAGGGGATTGTAATATCCCAAGACCGAGCCCCAGTTGTAATTGTGAATTTAAATATGTTTTGTAGGCTGGTGATCCAAGTGATTATAAGCTAGGAGGCTTATGTGATGATTAGGCCGGAGAGCCCAGATGCTAAAGGCCAATGAGCCTATTTTTGTCTATGTAAATACACATATCATTAATATAAATACATTGTTGCGTGTAGAATGACCATGATAAAATAAAATGTGGGACTAAGCTCCATTAGCCAGGGAAAGGGATGGGGCTAAGAGGCTAGGAAAAAGGGATAAGCTTGAGGGCTTGTCCTTAAGGGAATATTATAATATATTTCCTAAAAGACTAAGGTTTGGGAAATAACCTATGTTATCCTAAGTTCCTTTGGGGAAAGGAACAAACTCCAAGTGGAAAGGAACGAGCTCCAAGAGAGCCATGTGTCAATCTTGGTGCATGTAGATTTATGTGGGAAAATCAGTTCTTCTCTTCCACTCTTGCCAGGATTTCCATGGATGCACACACTCATTCACTAAGACATGAACTCCATTATCAAACTCTGAGAAGTCACACACCTCTGAAACATGCACACATTTCTGGAGCCATATCCTATATTTTTCTATGATGAATAGAACTCTTAGTTCTGTTGGAAGGTATAGTGCACCGTATCTACATGAGCTTGTGCTAAACTCCTATGTTATGAGAAGTTCCTATTCCAAACCTGAAGGCGGTTGTTGTTACAATCACATGTGTGTTAGTTGAATGTTGTTGTCGTTTGCACCTAAGCCTATTGTTGTTTATCTAGGATTGGGATTGAAGAGGTGGGTTGTCAAGCCTGTGGAATGAAGAGGTAGGTTTTCAAGCCTATGGGAAACTCTCTTCAGGTGAGAGAGTTGGCTAGAAAATAAGAGGCAGGTTGTTAGGACTATGAGAATCTCTCTCCATGTGAGAGAGGTTGTTGGGGAAGTGATTTCTCTTGGAGGGAGCCCAACAACATCTATAGTGCTTTGAGAATTCATGTTTGTCCTATTTTTGAGTCCCTGGAAGGGAAGTGGGGTAGTCATAGGACTGTTGAGTAGAGAAGGGGAACACTTCCTTGTGTGGGACAAGCATGTGGGGAATGAGAGGTTGTAAGATGTGTGTGTAAGTTTTCTCCTAGGAGGGAATCCTTCCTGATTGACTATGTAGCATCCCATTGTCTCAGCCTAGCCTAGGAATCCCTTTACCCAGGTGGAGTTTAGTCCCATCTTGGGGTGACCCACTGCTAAGAGTGATGAGCAGCATGGTTTATGGCTGGGAGGTTTGTGGAATGTCTTCACGCAGTTGGTGGTCATCTATGAAAATATAAGTACCATTTATATGTTCATTTACATGTTGTGTATTTGTACATGTTTTATATTTATGATTTTAGCCTATATATGTTGTACATATAGGATTTATTGATATCTTTTCATTTATCTATGAATTAACATAATGTAATTGCCTGTTAAGTTTTATTTGTATGATGCTTCACATGAATCTTTGTGTGCCATTGCCCAACAGGTCCATGGTTGCGTGTGTTACAAATTAGTATCAGAGCTTGAACAGAGCAGAATTGTAGTTGCATGCCCCGACTTTGGTGGCTGGGTGTGTTAGATCTACAATATTCACGATTGGCACACTTGTCAAAATTTCCTTTAGCTACTTAAAACTCTCTTCATATGTGAAAGTCCATTTAAATTTCACTCCCTCCTTTTTCAAAGAAATAATTGAGCTTGAAATCTTTCAAAAACATTTTATGAATATTTGGTAATAAATTGCAAGTCCCATAAATTATTTGACTTATGTAACACTTCTTGGCACTTTCCATCCTCTATTGGCCTCTATATTCTCAAGATCAACTATTATCCCATCTACTGAAATATTATAACATGATTAATGTATCTTCCTTCGATAGAAGATGCACTTGCTTACTTAACTTAAATGTTTCCCATATTCCTCCTCTGTCCTTGAGTAGATGAGTATTTCATCTAGGGAAAAAATTACAAACATGTCCAGGTATTCCTTGAACACTCCATTCATCAGGAACATAAAAACAACTAGTGCATTTGATAGCCCAAATGGCACCACCACAAACTCATAATTTCCATATCTTGTCTTAAATGTTGTATTGTTGATATATTATTCCTTTATCCTCACTTAATGATATCTTGATATCAAGTCAATCTTGGAAAATATTATTGCACCTTTCAGTTGATAAAATATATCATATGTCCTTGGAAAGGGGTATTTTTTCTTTATGGTGACCTTATTCATCCATTTGAAATCAATGCATATCCTTAAGGTCCCATCCTTATTCTTTATAAAGTTCACTAGAACACCGCAAGGTGACACGCTTGGGTGTATATACCCCTTCTTTAACATTTCTTCAAGATGCATTTTCACCTCCTTCAACTCTGGTGTGCCCATTCTATTAGGTGTTTTGGACACTAGAGAAGCTTCTGGAACAAAATCAATGGAAAAATCAATGTCTCTCTTTGGTGGAAACCCTATAATATAACCAAATACATCTCTAAAATCCTTTAAGATTCAATGGTATTCAACACTTGGCATTTTATCTTTGGCTACCTCTTCCATACGGGTTGCAAAAAAAATGTCATCCCTTCCCAGAACTCCTCTTCAATTGCATGGTTGAAATATATCTAACAACTACAGGCCTTGGAATACCTTGAACCTTTCATTGTTGACTAATTGTCTTATTGTAATAGTTTATGAAAACATGGTATTTTTCCAACCAATCCATACCAATCAGACAGTCATATGAACCTAAATATATGATGCTCAAATTTACCATTGTGTTGATTCCATTCATGTCTATTGGACAATCTTTAACCATCTCAGTAACCTTTTTCTTACCCCCCGTGGCTAGAAAAACCAACCAATAATTCCCATGTTTTCTTTTTGGAAAATCAAATATTTCAATAAGATTAGGATTTATGTAACTATGGGTAGCTTCATAATAAATTAAAATGGCTATGTGTTAGTTATCAATCTTACCTTCTACTTTAATCATGGGGGATTGGTATCCTTCTTACTTTTTGTCCAAGGCTACGTAAATATTTGGCATGCTTCTCCTCATGTCCTCAATTATATCATCCTCCTAAATATTATGGACAAACCTCATATTTTATCCTTTGTTAGGGAAATCCCTATACAAGTGGTCTCCCTCACACCCCCAACATTTTATGTGTTGCAGACTTGGCCTCTTCCCAAAAGAATCTACCATCTTGGTCTCATTCTAGGATAATTTTCCATGTTGATGTGCTTGAGCATTGTTTCTGGCAAAAGGTGGCTTAAAAATTTTCTTCTTTTTCTCCATCTTACCCTTCTTCTTGTTATCCCAATATGTTTGGAAAAATGGACTCCCTCTTCTCTGCCCATAAAGGTGTTTTTCTTTCCTTATGGTATCCTCCAAAGTCTAGGGGTCATCATAATATATCTTATCTCTATAGAAAGTAGGTACCCCACTCATAAACATTTGTATTTTAACCTTCTCATCCTTTATGAAGAAAAAATACTTCAATTGTTCAAAGAATATCGGTAAGGTAGCTAGAGAGGTAGCGGGGGGGGCAGAGGGCCCATAGTGATAATAGTGGAGGTCATTCAATGTAAGGTGGACTAGGTCCACTATATTATTAAATAAGGCCCACTATAGTAGTTAGATATAATAAATGGGT
>JZKD02S0160906.1:153971-178047 GCA_000966675.3 Picea glauca
TTTCACATTGTAATGTCATGTACAAGATCATCACCAAAGTCATTGCTCTCCAACTAAAACCCATCCTTCCTTTCATCATCTCTAAGGATCAACCAGGTTACGTTTAATGGTGCCAACTCATGGATAGTGTTATTTTGATCCACAAAGTGATCCACTCGGTCAAGTCCACTCGTACCCCAGGTATGTTTATCAATATTGATCTCTCCAAGGATTTTGATCACCTCAATTGGAATTACATGAACTCTCTTCTTTTAGCATTTGGTTTCAGTAGGGATTGAATCCTTTGGATAATGAAACTCACCTCCTATGATTTCTTCCCTATCTTTGTTAATGGAGTTCCCTCCCAACCTTTTTCTCCCTCCTGTTTCATTCGTCAAGAGGACCCTATTTCCCCCTTTATTTTTTTCATCATGGAAGAAGGTTTGGGACATTATATAACTGCTTCTATAACAGAAGGTGCCCTCCAAGGTCTTCCTTTACACAACATGCAACCTATTGCCTCCCATAGCATATTTTTGGATGATACAATGTTAATGAACATTCCTACTACACAGGAATCCAACAAGATTAATTCCAGCCTCTCATACTTCAGTGAAGCCTCTGGAACAACTTTTAACTTGGAAAAATCCCATCTTTTCTTTTTCAACACCCCCCTACAACTTAGTGTCACATATGTCACCTTCTAGGCATTCCCAAGAGCCTCCTTTCATCCAAATACCTGGGAATTCCCTTATATGATTTGACTACATGGAACATCTCTTGGGATGCCTTACTCCTATCCCTTTCCAATCGCTTGATTACCTAGACTTTCATATCCCCCAATCTTGTTGCCATACTTGATCTCATTAAATCAGTCCTTCAAGCTATCCTTGCCTATCTCTTCTCAACTCTGGAAACCCCACAAATTGTTATTAAAACAATAATTAATATGCAGAGGAATTTCCTTTGGAATGGTCATTATCCAAGAAAAAAATGGGCCTTTGTCAGCTAGGATAAAGTTTTCAAGCCAAAGTCTATGGGAGGACTTGGCCTCAGGACTGAACAACATAATGAGAGAAAACATTTGGTGGCGCTGGCTCAAATATCTAAATGAACTATGGGCTAAGATTTGGAAGAAAAAGTATTCCCCACATACCACAGAGGAACGACTTATTTGGTTCAACAAACAGATCCAAGACTCTAATATTTTGAATGTATCCTAGCAAAATTGACCTCTCATACAAACACATACATTCTAGGAAATATGGAATGGTCAAAATAATTTTTTTTGGATAGACTCATGGAAATAATTACCTTTGTTGCAATCCTTGGATAGCTTGCACCCCATCCAAAACCACATACAAGAGTCAGAGCCCCTCAAAGTTTTAGACCTTTGGTTAAATGTCTCACATCATCCCCCCTGGCGAAGTTGGAAAATTCTTCCTTGTGATATCAATATTCCTACATAGTGTTATTTACAACCATGGTGTACAATTGGTACCCAGAGGAAAATTTGTATAAGGGAGGGACCAGATATTCTATGTTGGGGTCATACCCCCTCAAGTACGTTCATAATCAAAGATTCCTACTTCCTTCAGGAGAGCTTTCATGTCCAACCAAAATAGCACATCTAGCACATTATATGGAAAACTAAATTATGGTTGAAAGTCTATACTTTCTTGTGGCTCATGCTACAAAATTGAATCCTTACTTTGGACAACCTCAAAAAATGAGGCTTCATTGGACCCTTGATTTTTCACCTCTATCAGCACCAGGAAGAATCAATGGAGAACATATTCAACCAATGCTCCAACTATGGGGAGAACTAGTATCATTCCTCTCGGATTATGAGGAAATCCAACAGAGCAAGGGACAACATTATAAATGCCATAAATAATTGGGGAACATAGGCTTATAAAATCCCCATATTAAACAGGATTTGGAAGCTTCTACCAAGCGTCATTGTCTGGCATCTCTGGAAATAATGAAACAGGCATATATTCCACTCCCAAGCTTCCACCACTTCCATCATCTAGTCAAAGATCATTGGAAACATACAGGAATATGTCCATGTTTAGCTTTGGACCCAGGAAGACCTCCCCAGTGAACCCCAAGAATATCTCATCCTTTCTTCCTCGAAGCTAAACTTACACAACACTTCACTTAGTATGAAACCCCTTCCCATCTCTCTTTTCCATATCCCCTCCACTTGGCAATGCCCCCCACCTAGTTTCTTCAAAATGAACTTTGATGGTGCTTCAAAGGGAAATTCTGGCCCTAAAGGATTTTGTGTATTTCTTTGGGACAACATAGTACAAATCAAGTACATCTTAGTTGGAAATCTGATCCATGACTCCAACAACTTGATAGAGCTCTAGGGTATTATAAGAGGGATACAATTAGCCTCTGATCTAAATATAAATCACCTAATTATTGAAGGGGACTCTAAAGTGATTATCTTGCTTGCCACCAAAGTCATTAATGGGACTGATCCTGAGAAATTATCCCCAAGTTGGTGCCTTATTGTCCCACTTAACACTTTGTGGGATCTTCTTCGTCCCTCTCTCACCCTTATCCCCTCTCATGTGTGAAGAGAAGATAACAAGGTTACCAATAAACTGGATAATGGGGGAGTCTCTTCTCAAGAAGAGGACATCCTAATTGAAGCTCAACATCACCCCGCATTGCAACTACTATTTCAATGTAGGGAGATTTCACTCTGAGATTTCCCTCCCCAGAATGGGGTGACATTTGGCACACATACTCCAGGAGTTGTTAATACCCACTGTCACCACCCTTCCTCCACGTCAATTCAATATGTGAATCATTCAATTAGGAAGGATGGTTGTGCACCTGTGTAAGGAGGATTTTTTAATGGAGCACACACAACAAAGGTCGAGGTCTCACAGAACAGGCACATGAATGCCAAGAGCCATCATTTTGGTCTTTAAGAATTTTTTCCCTATCATTTCAGCTGCTTTTAGGGAGGTAAGGTATGGCTATTTCCATTTCATTATGGGTTGGTTGTTCATTTTACACTCATCTCCTGGTTTTCCCCCTTTCTAGTGTTCTCCTCATAGTTGGGCTATTGTTCTCATCCCTACCACTCCAATGTCGTGTGAACAAGCCAAGCCAAAGAAAAGGTTAGCCTATTATAGTTTTGTGGCCCGAAATCATCAACCTGGTCCCTCTTCGGCTCTTACTCTGCCTCCCATCCCTTCCATAAAACATGTTGGTCCTCCCTTTTCTTATCAAAATTGGGTTAACGAAGACAATTCCATAACTTATGTTGAGAAACAGATTCCTATGGTTCCCCCCCAAGCCCCTCAAGACTATCTCCTGCTCTCTTGTTCGAACCTTTAGGAACCCCCATTCATTTCTAGATGACCGCCTCCAAGTGTTAACCCTGTGGCAAAATTGGTAGGTTGTCTAGTTGAGGAAGAGACTCCCCCAACATGGCTTGAGGAAAGAATTATGGCAACAATGCAATTTTTTAATGAGCCTCAACTTGTGGCAGCCTCTGAGCCAGAGATGCCCAACACTCACAGGTTCTTGGAATAACATCTACAACTCTTCTTCGAGATGCATCGGGACATGGATGATCAATGTCACCGCTAGGATATCCTCAGTCATCACTTTATGCCTTGTTCAATTCTCTCTCAAGCGAAGGTGCCCGACCTGCTTCCAACCTTACATTTTCACTCCTACATGGCCACACTCTCCCAACATCAATAGCAACATGGGTTTTCCTAGTTTTTAGTTTTATCTTCTATTCTTATGTTTCCAGGTCCAGAGAGGCCACAACAATAATTTTGTTTACCAGATCTTCTCAAATGTGAACAAAAAACATGATTGCTTGTTTTTCTAGCCAACTATTTTGGTTTCCATATGTATGGAAGAATAGGTGGCACACTTCTCCATTTGTACTATTATGAAAACTCTTTAAGGAAATACATTTTTTATTTACAAAAAAATTAATGACTAGAAGAGTAACCAATTAAGATATGTTCAATTAAGAACTCAAAACCATGGTGCAAATCCTAAGGAAGTATCAATTCTCAAGTGTAGAGATAATGGCTTCAAAATAGGTTCTTTGTTCAAAGGTGATATAGATGGCTTGCAAACTTCATAAACGAAGAATAAATATGTTGTTTCTTTCCCCTCTCTTTTTTTTTTAAATTATTTAAATTTTTATCTTTTCCATATTGTAAAATATTAAAAAAGAATAAATCAATGCTAAAATATAGGGGAGAAGATGAGTGTTGCAAGTAAATCTCTTAAGTTCCAAGCACATAGAACATAGTTATGCAAGAAATAAGTAAAATTCAGTGCACGATTTGTGGAGACTTATAAGTGTGCCTCCTCCGAGGTAAATCATGTTTGAAAGTGAAAGCAAAAACAAAAAAGGTGGGTAATGGCAGAGAACACAAAGGGAGTGATGATATAAAAGTAAATTGTGGAAAAACATTAAGAAAATCAATGCAAGAAACAACAAGTGAAGTGAAAAAATCAAACTATATGTATGGGATCCCTTAAGTATGGGATCCCTTAAGATATGGATAGAAAAATATGAGTGCAAAAAATAACTTTTTCTCAACTTTTTGGAAGGACTATCTATGCTCTCGGACCTACAAGAAAACTTAGCATGGATGCAAAAAAGGAAAAAATGTTGCTAACTAAGGTAGACCATGTTAGGTAGGCACTACCAAAAACTATCTACATGAAACACATTAATAAGTATTAAATTTCTTGACATGATGGATTCATTGTTAATGCATTAGAGAAAACAAGAGACAAAATGTATGATGTAGGGTAGAAAAGCTATCACTATATGTTAATTTTGGAATTATGATGTAGGGTAGAAAAGTCACAAACAAAATCAAAAATATAAATAGTGTTAATTTGAATAGCATTCATTCCTATGCAAATATAAACAAGTTCTTTATTGATGTCAGATTCATCCGATTAGTGATTTATAAAGAGAAAATGAGTTACTTTAGAGTAAAAATATGTCTTTTTCCCAACATATTTGAGTAAAAAGTTTCCAAATAGGGTAAAAATATTTTATTTGTTATTTTTTACCTTAGAATTTCAAACTTGTGGAGCAAACCAATTCAAAAATAAAAACTTATGAAATTCATCCATACAATCATGTCTACCATGTAAAACATCATCTCTTGCTCTTCTTTTTTTTATCTATTTTCTTTTCAAATTTTGGATTTTTATGGGTACAAGACACTCTCATAATATGGTATTTTCTTTTCAAATTTTGGATTTTTATGGGTACAAGACACTCTCATAATATGGTTATGCATTCTTATGAGGGATTTTCTATTCCCGCATGGGAAAAGACCCTTCCCATGGGTGAGTAAACTATCGCCCATGGGTACTCGCCATTATTGACAAAGCAGGTTGTAGGCACACCCCAAATGAAAATTTGTATTGCCATTAACTTTCATTGTGTTTTTTCATAGCTACAAGCATGATGAATTTGAGAGACTAGAAAAAGAGACAAAGCATGACATCAGTCATATACATTCCTTATAAGATGAGGTAATGATTGATACTCTCCAATAGTGTGGATTACTAAAAACAAAAAATTGATGCATCAATATGAAAGGAAGTATGGAGCTTTTACAAAGGCTTGAAGGATTATGGGATCTTTTCAAATTGATGATAAGGTCCTTGAGATCATAATCAAGGATATATACTTCTTATTGGAATTTTTTGATGTGTGAGCTAATAATCTAAAGGGAGGGGGTCACTGCAAGGTTATTGGGGTCATCTAGGGATACATTGACTTGTACTACTCTATTGGCATAGGGAAGGTTAGAAACCATATCCTTTTAAAGGATGTTGTTGATAATCATTACGCATGATCCTATACACCCTCACTTGAGTAGCAAGGTTTTCCTTGTAACATTTATCAGCACAACCTCATATGTATTATGCCATGTATGCCTTATATCAGAGGTTTTTTTACTAGAGCACAATAATATTGGGAAACCTAAAGGATCATCTAATTAATTGCAAGAATATTAGGTAGTGGTATTTTTTCTATGATATTATTTTATTCTCAATATTTTTAGAGGTTCCCATCAATCCTACCACATAATGTAATGACACCATTTGAACCAATATATCCCAAGATAGAGAGATGGATCAATTTGATGTACTAATTGGGGAAAGGATAGGTTTAAAAATCCTTTAATGGGACATGTTTCAACTAGTGGACCAACTACTTTGTAAACATCTAGGCTTTTTTCCATAGTGACCTAGACTTGCCACTACTCCTTGAATACTAGTGGGGTGTTATTGGTAAGAAAACTATTTTTTTGAAATGCATGTATTATGATTTTTTTTCCATTTTCTCATATATATTTTTCACATGGATGCAATAGCAATGACTAACTCTAATAATGATACAAATGTCATCCCTATGCAATTGGCTAGTTTCCCAAGGATCCAACACCAACACAAAGCAAAGGAGGAAATCCAACATGAGGTTTTTGCCACACCAATTAGACTCATTGATATAGCGGATATCAAATTGATACTCTTAGAGGTCCATAGGAACCTCGAGACACTAACCCTTGAATTTCTAGATACCCAAGAAATAGAGGTTCCTTTAGATTTGCAGTGTTACATGGTGGGGTTACCTTCATCTTGGAAGAGGGTCCCACATCATGTAGTTATAGATATCAACTATGATAAATTTCATCTCAATTTGGAGTCAGAGTAGATATGCTTTTGTAGACCATTTTTTGTTGGTTGATATTCTCCTTTTATATTAGTAAAGGTTGTTAAGCCCATTTTGTATCGATACTGCATTTTTGTATATGATGACTATAATCTTTATATAGAGAGACTTTTTGGATTTACTTATAAATTGTGATGAAATATTTGCACTTTTATTAGTTTTATGTGCATTCATGCTTTATTTACTTTTTATGAGACACATGCCTATATAAAATATCATTAGCTAATGAATTTGTAAATGTATTGAATCATCTAGGCACATGTACATATGTGATCAAATCAAAATATTTCTCAAGAAGCCTAACCTAACCCATAAGAACTTTTACATAAGAACTTGCATAGAAGTATAGGATCGTGAATGCAATAGAAATTATTCAATTGAGACACAAACAATTGTGAATTAAAGTGGATAATCAAATGTTGAGTGAAACTACATCTGATAATAATCCAATCAAAATGTTGTACTTGATTGTATTATTGGTTGTAGGACTGATGCATATTTCACTTGATTGAATCAACTAATAACAAGTGAATATATCTTGCAACATTGTCGAAGAAATATTATATGTGCATCGAATAACACCATCCATAAGTCCTATGCATACAGGTAAGTTCAAAAACATCTACTAACCAAGCATAAAGCATGATAATAATGAACTAAATGTAAAATAGAGAAAAATAAATAAAAATGTACAACATATATAAGGATATCTCCAATATTTTTATATAATCATAAAATATATTCAATTAAAACTTGTTGTTAGGTTCAATGAATTCTATTATGAATTCTATTATAGTCAACTAGGTCATATGTTACTTCCATAAGACATAAGACATGTTTAACAATGTAAGTGTCATGCCATAACAATTCAATTTTTCTTGCACGTACATTTTTGTTGTCCTGATCATAATTAAGAACCAACTAATTCTATCATAGTCAACTAAGTCATATGCTACTTCGATAAGACATATTTAACATTGTAAGTGTCGTGCCATAACAATTCAAATTTTCTTTCACCTACGTTTTTGTTGTCATGATCATAATTAATAATTAAGAACCAACTCCCCTTCATCAAAGGCATGAGAGGTGGCACATCTATCATATTGATCTTTGACTCATTTCCTATGCCACATTTATAGTTGCAACATCTAAATGATGTTCATTTAGGTGCTCCATGTAAACAAGGCATTCCTCCTCAACTAAGGTGTTAGGAAGGAGCTCAATTGCAAATTTAATCAAAGGAGTCTCACATTCAATTGGTAAAATTTCTTCTATTCTATGTTCCAATTGAAAAAAGGGAAAATGGTGGAAATCTTCACGGAGGTTTGGTATGCCTAAAGAATCAAAAAAATATTAAATACCAATTAGACTTGTTCTTGTTTAACATCATTTGTATCATGGTTTTAAAAACGTTTTTAATTGCTTCTAATTATCCATTTCCCCAAAGATATTAACGTATTGAACGCTCGTTTTGAAATCCTAACTCCTTCATAAGAACTGTGATCTATGATGATCTATGTAGGCACACCAAATCTCACAATGACGTGATTGAAAATGAATAAAGTTGTCATGTTTTCATCATTGTAAATGTTGGCATTGCTTCCACCTATTTTTTAAAGTAATATGTAGCTAAAATGGTGTACTTATGTCCTCCTAAATAAATTTGGTGATTCTCCTTAAAATCAACACCCCGTTTTGCAAAGGGGCCAATGGTAATGACATGATGAAGTGGATTAGGGTGTGCACATATCTTCATTATAAAAACTTGGAAAGGGTGGAATTTCTTAATGCATTGTATACAATCTTTGGAAAATAAGGGGCCAATGGTAATGACAGGATGAAGTGGATTAGGGTGTGCACATATTTTCATTATAAAAACTTGGCAAGGGTGGAATTTCTTAATGGATTGTATACAATCTTTGAAAAAGAATAGTCAAGAATCCCCTACATGGGATATCTTATGGGTTTTTTTCATCCTAAACAAACAATTTTCACATTCTCCATTATGGAAATAATGAAAAACACTCTCCACCTCCTCATGATTTAAACATCGATACAGAATCAAGTTAATACCCTAGTGATATAAAGTGTCACTAATGATAATGTATCATTGAGATTAATGGTGAACACATCAATGTGCATCATGAGATAAGTGAGAGTGAAACTTTTGTGTCTGGATATACCTAAGCCATATCTCCATGCCATGGGTCTTTAGTGTCTATGAAGAATAAATTCTTGTTAGATAATGACTCCTTAACCACAAATACATCAATTCCCCTTGATAGTTTTGATTTCAAATCACAAAAATCCAAATACTTCTTATATATAGGACATAAATTCTAAGTTAAATTCTTGCAATATGACAATCCACTTTTCATATTTTACCTTGATTATTCATTAGGTCAATATGAGTTACATAGGGTTATGATTTACAATAATTGGCATGTGTATAAGAAGGATCTAATCTTGTAGCAATTGGATAGTGTGCATAAGTTCTAAATCCAACTGTGCATCATGATGAAATCAAATTAAAGTCTAGCAAGCTCCTTGCTTAAGTAATATATTGCATGCTCCTAAGATGTATCATCTTCATGAACCAAAACTATACCAATGGTAGATTCAAACAATGTTAAACATAACTGGAAATCCCTATTGTATCCCAAAGGACTCAACATTGAGTCCAATATGAGATATTATTTCAAAGATTTTAATGATCATTGAACTTTCTTGTCCTTATATATAAATTGAATTCCTTTCACAAAAGGTGCATAAATTCCTTTGTAATATCAACATAATTATCAATGAACCATTGTAAGAAGTTTATTTTTATCTAAGGATTTAAAGTTGACAAATTAAATTTGGGGGAGGAAACTAAAGTATTCCTCAACCTAGAAGGATATACCATGATCCCATTCTTGGATATAATTAAACTAGTCAACCTATCAGGCATGATACCAAAAAAATCATTTAAATTTACATGTTTCTAAAACACCTGATACCAAAAAAATCATTTAGATTTACATGTTTCTAAAACAACTTGAAGTTGCTTCAAATGCTCATCCATTTTCTTTAAACGAACAACTAAATCATCTAGATAAGTCTCCACAATATTATTTATGTCATGAAAAGAATACAACATGTCACACTAACATAGCCCCATCATTTTTAAGACTACATGGAATCTTTCAAATAAGAAAATTAGCCCCAACATTTTTAAGACCACATGTCATATTTCAAATAAGCAAATTGTTTATAAATTTGCATTCGATTATATGAAGAAAATCCATCCATGAAAAAAGAAGATTAAATTTCCATCACTCTCATCTATGTTCAACTCCATAAAGGGTGTAAAATACTTATCCTATGGACATGCCTTATTCATATCACAAAAATCAATGTGGACTCTAATGGTCCCCTCTTTCTTATCAACTAGTACTAAGTTTGACACCCACTCTGTCAAGAGAACATGATATATGAATCCAAACTCAATGAATTATTTACCTCAACCTTGATGGTTGTTTCCTTCTTAGGATGGATAGGTTTCGTAATCTATTGAATAGGTATAACATTATCATATGTAATAATACCATCTTCAAATATAATCAAATTAATGCTTGGAATTTATTTGTTATACCAATCAATAATGATGTTAAATTCGTTAAAAAGGGTTGTATAATTCATTAATTATTCTATAAAACAATTATCCTTGTAAGAATGTTTTATGTTTTCTATTATGATAATTTGAAAAGGATATTAATTGATATAATCTTTGAAAATTTCACCAGATTTCCCTCTTTAAATACATATTTTACTAGGATAGGTATTTTATACCAATCAATCTCTCTAGGTAAAATTGGGCTCTTCTCATATTTTACTAGGATAGGTATTTTATACCCATCAATCTCTCTAGGTAAAATTGGGCTCTTCTCTCCAAACTCTAATTGATCTAGATTTATGAGAAACTATGACATGTGATGCATTTAATCTCATGGTCATCATACATTAGTCATTTTCTCAAGAATATCTTTCCAAGAATCTTTGGAATTGGGAAGTTTGAAGATCCACTGAGGTGAAGAAAACTAATCATAATCCTCTTTAGGTCAAAGATATGGATCGTGATATAAGGTGGCCATATTAATATCCTGATAAGTTCCCTAAACCTCATATAAAGGAATAACAAAACCTATATATCAAATGTCTAACTCCACAAGTGAAGTCTCTAGCATGATTCTATGGACATCTTCAAAATAGGATAGTTGAAAAGGAATTGTACAAACTCATGCATGACTCTCTCAAAAACATGATGTTTGAAAGGGGATCGAAGATTCATTGGCAACTGATAAAATCACATATACAAGTCATGAGGTTACATAGTTTACCGGTGGAAGGAGGGATTAAATACATATCAAAGACAAGTCTTTGAACTTATGTTTATACTAAGAGGGGGGTGAATCAATATAAGATACTTTTTACTTTAGTTAACCATTAATCAATCATTCACTGGCACATATAAACTCAAATCACAATGTACATAATTTAACATGGAAACCCTTGCGGGAGAAAACCACAAAAACTTATATTTATAAATGTTTGTAGGCACCAACCTATTGTTACAAAGATTCTAGGCACAAACCTACTGGAGACACCAATCTCCTCAGTTGAGAACCAACTCAGAAATATATTATGTAGGTACCAACCTACTAGAGACACCAATCTCCTCAATTGAGCACCAACTCAATAAGATATTGTGTAGGCACAAACCTATTGGAGATACCAATATCCTCAGCTGAGCACCATCTCAGTAAGACCTATATAGACACCAATCTAATATATTCATACATAGATTGATTATAACTTCACCTGCATGGTTCATACTTCATTCATTTGATATCATTATCATACCATTAAATTTCATGTTCCAACGTCTCTCTTTGCTTCGTACCCTAGACATAGCATCAAACCCTAATCAAATATAGCCTTCATTCCCTAGTGAATCTCATAACATCATTTCCATAACATAATTCCACACTATAGAATCACAACCTCGAAACAACGCACTTTATAGCATCATAGACCTCATTCCTTCATAAAATACCCTTAAAACTCCAAAAACTCATCTTGTGCACCTTTATACCCCAAAAAGACTCCCCAACTCCTCTTGCGCACCTCAGATATCTTCTACTCACGTTAGACTTGATATTCTAGATTATATTCTCTTCAAATGTGCACATATATCATGTATTTATAGTGTTTATGTGCTCACTTTTAGGGCTGACCTGTAAAGATTGGTTGGGTTGACCTGAACTTTCTCGTTGGGTTGTTTGATAGAAAAAATCATATTTCCTTATTCCTAAGGAGTTAGAGGGAATTTCATATACCATTCGAAAGGTATCAGAATATGATTTCCAACCATATAACCTATTCTCTCATTTGAGCTAGTTATTTAGAGTAAAAAATCCTTAAAATATAGATTATCCAAAATTATTATCAAAAATACAAAAACAATATTTCCAACAATCTCCATATTGCAATATTTATCTTGGACATATGTACTCTACCCCTTTCTTTGACATAAATGGAAACAATATTTCCAACAATATTCCCCTTTTTCATTAATGGAAAACCTTAGTCAATCATGATCTGTCTGCAATTTTACTTGTGTCTGCAATTATTCCTCTGTCTACAACTTCTCCCCCTTTGACATAAATGGAAAAGGGTTTCTCCCCTTGAGCTTTTTATTCCCTTTAATAAAGAGATGAGAGGGATATCACTCCCATACAACATTTTTCTATGTTGAATTCATAGAGAACGTATACATTGTTCTAGGTTCTATTTTCATTTTCCATTAATCTTCTTGAACCTGCTTTCCTTATCTCACATCCTTTGGAATGAAATGTGAGGTTGTAACCTTGATCACACATTTGACTAACACTTAGAATATTGTGTTTTAACCCTTCAACATACAATACATTATGTTTTTTAGTCTTTCCATTATCAATACTAATGGTACCTTTCCCAACTATCCTTACAACAACATTATCCCCAAAAGTAATGCTACCTCATTTTTCTTCCTTTAGGATGAGAAATTTGTTCTCATCCCTATCATGTGTTTTGAACATCCACTATCAATGTACCATTGGTTTCCTTTTTCTTGAGCATTTCAATTCCACAATCTTCTTTCTTTGGTTCTTCTTGCTTCCTTTTCCACACCCCTATGTATTCTTCTCTATACATGGTAAGAACATCTTCTTCTATGTTTTGTTTAGGAGAATTGTTTATGATGCTTCTACAATAATGTGTTATGTTCCCATAGTTATTGCACTTATAAAATTCAGTATCATAAGCAAGTAGAGGAGAAAATTAATTGTACTTTCTGTTAGAAAACCGATTAGAACTTATGGTTTTGTTTCTCACATAATCATCCTTTGAATTCTTGTAAGGAACTCTATTTATATTTCTCACATGGTCATTTCTTGTATAATATCTACAATCTATTGTGTTATAACCAAAATTATTGCAAGAAAAATAGTAGCCAAGGAAGATATTTTCATATTGGGTTTTGAATGGCCTTCTTGGTGGAACAACTCTTCTGAACTCTTTCTTGTTGTTCTTGTGAGAAGAATCAGGTTTATTCTAATCATCATGTCCTTTCATGTTGTTTCTTTCATTGTTGATGGATCCTTTGAGAATGTTAGCATAGCTATTAGGATTTTATTCATTTTCCTTTTCTAATGGATTTGTGACCTTAGTGCTTGCATCTCCCTCGGGGGTATTTTATTTTCCGTTGTAGCCAAGACCTATCTTAATGAATGGTGACCTTTGAAAACTGAGAATATTATCTAATATTTCAGTACTCTTTCCAAACTTCAATGTTCTATTCAACTAATATATTGTTTTCTCTAAATTTAACTAAGTTATTTTTCTAACGAGACTGGAGCAACTGCAAGCTAGGGTTTGGTAGATGCGATCACAACAAAGGAAAACATGAGTACCAAGGGGGGCGGTAATGGAACCCCCTCATACAAGAAGTTAGTAGTAGACAAAGGGAAAGGCCCATGAGGCATAGTTTTCAAGGCACCAATGACAAGCACCTCGAGATCGGAAATGGAAAAGAGTCAGGAAAGTAACTAGAGGAAAGGCGACAACATGGGGGAAGAAACCAGAGAACCTCATAATGTTGCGCAAGAAATAGCGAGCCCCAATGGGGTTGAAGGGCGCAACCCATGTAGACCAAAGACAACAATGATACCCAAGTTAATACTGGACGATATGCAAACACAACTCTATAGGGACCAGATGAAGACACATGTGCTAATCTGCAATTTTATGGGGTTGTGTCCAACAGAAATAATGTTGCGCAACTGGATTAAATATCAATGGAAGCCAAGCGGAGAAGTGGATATCCACCTGGACTCTAAAGGCTTCTTTACAACAGTTTTTATGAACCTGGAAGATAGGGATAAAATCTTTGAGGGGGGGTCATACTTCCATGCCTTAGTAGGACTAGACATGTGACCATGGAAGGAAAACTTCTCCCCAAAAAACAAAACCTTAAAAAATCTATTTGTATGGCTGAGACTTTACTCTTTGTCATTAGATTATTGGTTACCCTCCACCTTTGAAGAAATAGGGAACAAACTGGGAAAATACGTGAAGACATCAAAAGCAACCCTAAAAGGATGGTATGCCTCCTATGCAAGAATATGCATAGAGATGGATGTGTTGAGGGCACTCCCAGAAGCCATAAGCCTTGAATTCAGGGATGAGGAATGGATACTAAACATTGACCACGAGAAGATCCCCTTCAGATGCCAAATATTCCATGAACATGGGAACCTAATCAGAGAATGACCTATCATAAAAAAAAAAGAAGTGGAGAACACCAAACTAAAACAGGATGAAGATGGGTTTATAAAACCAAACCATAGAAACAAAGTAAAACCCCAACTGGGAGCAACTTGGAGGCCAGGAATAAAGAAGACAGACAATACCAATAGAGAGGAGGAAGGAGGAAAGGATAAAACAAAATCTAAAGAATCCAAGAAACAAGCTACCAATGATGATACAGATAGCCCAAGAAAGGGTATGGGATAGGGGGGTAGCGCAACTACTATGGACGGAAAAACTAGAGATACCCCCACCCCCATGAAGGAGGCAGACAGAGACGTGGAAATGAATCCAAGCGAGGTAGGAATAGAAGATCCTGATCTCATAGACATTATGGAAAGGGAAGGGATCGACCTCTCGAATATACTAGAGCAATGGAAAAGGCGGGGTGTTGACAATGTACCAGCGGAGCAACTAGATCGCATCCAATACCTGTTTCTCCTAAGGGAGGAAGCCAAATCCAAAAGGCTCAAGAGAAAACACAAGGAGATAGGACACCTAGGAGTCAAATCAGGTGAAGGACAATCACAACTCTCACCCAAACAGACGAGAAGGAAAAAAGGCAAGAAATCAAACAACATAGCTCTCAAGGAACTAGGATATCTACTGATAAACTCAGGTAAGATCAAAAATATCTTTCCCAACTCCCCCCCACATGTTTAAATGAATATTATAACATAGAATATAAGAGGCCTAAACATCCCACGAAAGAAGAGAATTCTTATAAATTGACTTAGGAAGGAACAACCAGACCTCTTTTTCATCCAAGAGACAAAATGCATTGTAGACAGAATGGAAACAATCAAGAAAAAACATTGGAGCAAGTACAAGATGGTGGTTTTTGAAGGACAGTGGATGGAAGGAGGGATCCTCACATTATGGAACTTAGAAGTGATTAACCTAATAGCAGTTAAGGCTACCAGGCACACATTGCTGGTTAGCATGCAAATCATTGGGAATACAGAGATGATCCTATGCACTAACGTGTATGGACCCCAGATGCTACAGCAAAAGAGAAGAATGCTTCTAGACCTAGAAGACCTAAAAACCCTCTCCAGCAACCTCCACTGGATCGTGGTAAAAGACTTCAACATCATCACATCACTTGTGGAAAAAAAAGGAGGCACCAGGAGGTTGGATAGAGATGTGAAAGATTTCTCAACATTCATAGACATAGCGGAGATGGTGGACATTAGAACCAATAACGGACATTTCACTTGGAACAATAAACGGATAAATCAACATCAGGTTGTGACAAGACTAGACAGATTCTTAGTGTCGGAATCCATCATTTTGCAAGGGTTAACTTTAGATTGCAGCATCCTTCCCTGGGGAGGTTTTGATCACTGCTCAGTCCAACTGGAAGCAGACTTCCCAACCACCCCTAAGAATACACCGTTTAGATTTGAGAAATTCTAGATTGAACACCCCGCCTTCAAGGAGAACACCAACCAGTGGTGGCGGGAGGAACAACCAGAGCAAGGTACACGGATGTTCAAAATATATAAGAAACTAAAGTACATCAAATATAAGCTCAAGGAGTGGAACAAGGAAATTTTTGGCAACATAAACCAAGAGAAGAAAAATATTGAAGATAGAATGAGAAAACTCCAGGAAGTTTGCATAGCAGAGGGCTACACAGAGGAACGAAAAAAGGAAGAGATCCAAATGACCCAAGAATGGGAAGGAAGATGCTAGCAGGAAGAAATTCTATGGCGCCAAAAGTCCCGAATCATATGTCTAAAGGAAGGAGAGAGTAACACAATTTTTTTCCATAGAACAACCATTGCCAGAAGAGCCCACAACAAAATCCTGAAAATTAAGGATCGGGATGGGATCGAGTGAGAATCCCACAAAGATATAGAGAATACCTCGGTAAGCCACTTCCATGGGATAGCCCAGGAACCCAACAAAGGCTGAACATAGGCCATCCAGAGGTTTATGCAACACATCCCTAGACTGATCACCTAGGAACAGAATAACAACCAAAACAAACCCATAGATGAGGAAATTGATCGAGTAATCCAGGAGATGCCCAATGGGAAATCCCCAGGCCCAGATGGTTTCACAATGGAATCCTTCAAAGCCTGTTCGGAAGTGGTCAAACACAATTTATATAGGGTGGTGGAGGACTCTAGACAGTCGGCCTCCATCCTAAAAGCATTAAACGCCACACTAATTACTCTAATCCCCAAAGAACATGAAGCAAGGACCCCTGACCGATACAGACCCATAGCATTATGCAATGTGGTTTACAAGATAATATCTAAAATCATAGCCAATAGATTGAAACCCCTCCTACCCACACTGATTTCACAAGAACAGGTGGGTTTTGTGGAAGGTCGACAAATCATGGCCAACATCATCCATGCTCATGAGCTAATTCACACCCTGAAAATCCATAGGAGAGGGGGGATGATAATACAACCAGACCTAGCAAAATCCTATGAAAAAATCAGCTGGCACTACATGGTTAAGATTCTGGAAGCTTTTGGTTTCTCCCAACACTGGATCAACTAGATTATCATCCTAGTCTCAATGACAAGTTTCTCGCTCCTGATAAATGGAGCCCCATCCAAGCCCTTCTGACCTACTAGAGGCATCAAACAAGGAGACCCACTATCCCACTTCCTGTTCATCTTGATGATGGAAGGTCTCAATCGAAGCATTAAAAGTGCAAACGCAACAAGAGAAATTATAGGCCTCAAACCTTTCGAAAAATGCTCTACTTCCACACACCAACAGTTCATGGATGATACCTTACTCCATGGCATACCCATGGTCAAGGAATAAAAAACTTTCAAAACGAACTTAGAAGAGTTTGGGGAAGCCTCGGGAGCCAAGATAAACCATTCCAAATCGATGATCTACTTTTTCAACACCAACCCTGCTATCCAATGGAACTTGGCAAATATTTTGGGCTTTGAGTGCAAAACTCTCCCAAATAAATACTTGGGCATCCCCCTGATAGACAGAGTTTACAAAATGGAAACTTGGGAAGGAGTGATCAACATGCTACAAGAGAGGGTGAAAAACTGGACGTACAGATCCCTCAACCTAGCGGGGAGACTGGTATTGACCTAGACAGTTCTGTAAGCAATTCCAACCTACATGATGTCAGTATTTCCCACCCCCAAAGAGATAATACAAAAAATAAGGACCATACAAAGGGACTTCCTATGGCGAGGAGAGGAAACTAAGAAAAAATGGGCCCTGGTGGCTTGGGAGAAGGTTTTCGAGCCAAAATTCAAAGGAGGACTGGGGTTACAAGATCCACAAGTAACCAACAAATCCTATGGGGAGAAACTATGGTGGCGATGGGTTAAAGAAACTTCTACCCCGTGGGCAATCCTCTGGAAGGCCAAGTATGCCCCAGACATAACCGACCAGGACCGAATTCATTTTATGGGCACCAGGGAGGGATCAACAATATGAAACCTAGCTTGGCGAAACAAGACCTGGGTCCAGACACACAACTTCTAGGAAGTAAGGAATGGTAAAATAGTCAGATTCTGGGAGGATGCCTGGCAACAGGAACCCAGGATGGGAAATCCGAATAGGGAGGAACTCCAATAGGACATGATCATGCAAGGTAAAACCAATGTCCACCATTATTGGAAGAAAGAAACATATCGAAACAAATGTTGAATCTGGGATAATTTCAACTCCCAAACTAGTAATCGGACCACAACCATCGCAAAAGAGGTGGAGAAAGAAATGAGGAAAAGGAAAATTGTAGTCTCAGATGAAGAAGACCAATTACAATGGGGCCGGAAAAATGGAAAGGAATTCAATTTGAAGGAAGCTTGACATTAGATCGAGGACCAAGACCAAGAAGATCCAGTGCAACTATGGGATAAGCTCTAGAGCAGCCCCAAGTGGCCAAAAATAAAAATCTTCAAATGGTTAGTACTTCACAACTGAATTCTAACCTAAGAAAACCTAAGAAAAAGGGGCTTCATAGGTCCATCATAGTTCCACCTCTGTCAAACCAATGAGGAAACAACAAATCATCTCCTCGATGAATGTAGTTACACAATAGAGATCTGGGACTGGGTAGCAGGTATTTTTTGATAGTCCAATAGGACCTGAGGCAACATCTGCGCAACCATCAATAACTAGCATGAGAGTTACAGTGAAAATGAAGAGGTGAATCTATGTTGGACTCTCATTCCGGGGATGATCATATGGACAATATGGAAAGAAAGGAACCGGTGCATCTTCAAGAATGAAAGCCTTCTGGAAGGGAAAATAAAAGAAAAAATAATCTCCATGACAAGAGAAACGATGCAGATCCACAACTACCAGAATGGGAATGCGCAACTCGCAGGAGGGGACTCTAGAGTCCTAGAATATTTTCACCTAAAATATGGGCGCAACCGTACACAAACGGGGCAATGAACACTGCAACTCCAACTAGGTGAGCGCAACTGGAACCCCCCTCCAGTAGGGTCACTCAAGTTGAATTTTGACAGTGCAGAAAAAGGAAACCCAGGCATGACAGGAATGGGTGATGTTATCAGGGATAGTGGCAGAAACATAATCTGGTTGTACGTCGGCAGTATGGGAAAGTCAACTAACAATGCCATGGAATTCGAAGCCCTAGAGATCAGACTCAATATCCTAAGCCGAGAAAGGATAAAAAACACAATCGTGGAAAGTGACTCCACTCTGGTAATCAACACAGTGAAGAGACTCCAAAATGGCACCAGAGTGGGAAAAGTTCAGAGACACTGGCACTTGGCACACTCCCTACAAAAAATCCAGGAGCATCTGCAAAAGATGAACACAGTGGAGTTGCGCTGGGTACGCAGGTCAGCGAATGGCCTGGCTGATAGAATCGCTAATGAAGGGGTTAGCAAGGAAGAATCATAGTTAGACACCACTTGTAGCAACATCCCAAATGGTCAATTCAGTACAGACTGCACACAACTAGCGACAAAAGGCCGTGACAAAATCTTAAGTACAAAAGGTCACATCGAGAGGAGTGGTACAAGGCCAATAGGTGGGCAATACGAATCCAAGCAGAATCTTCATGGCCAACACCTAATTACAAGTGACAATGTGAGATCTGACCACACAACAAATGGAGGTATGACCTCAAGGTCACATCAATAGGAAGAAGTGCAAGGTTAAGGCAGGGGAAAGTACAAACAGAACTCAGCAGGTCGTGAGTGATGTAGAACAAAAGTTGTTACCACGCACCAATAGGGTCACACCCCTTCCAAGAACAGGTATGGTGAAGAGAAAATTTGGTTACACAATGAGCATGGGTAAAGGTCGGTGCAAGGATAATGGATGGACTGTCATGGTCACACATACCGAGATAGGCAAAAAGGACGGGAAGGACCACCTCTATGGGTAGACCATGATTGCAAGGATGAGCCCGTAGCAGGAGAATTTCCATAAGAGTGAAACACTAGGAATCGACGTAGTTGGACAAAGCGCAGCAGAAGAATCCACCATAAAAACAAGGGTCCGACAAGAAAGAACCCCTGGGTATATAGGAATATGAGGATAATTTAGGGAAAGAACCACCACAATATATCCAATATGGTGCATATGAAGAAAACGCACATCAAAAGAAAAACCCAGATGGACAAAAATCCGATAAGCCAGAAGAAAATTTCAAGGATGGAACAAGCAGCCCAAGATGCCAAGGGCACCTTCCAGGCGTTGGTCAAACCGAAGGGTCAAGCAACCATCACTATATGGGAGAAGGAAATCATTGCCAAACACAAACGCAAAGCCTGGAAGGAACTGAGATAGGAACCAGACTGGATAATGGACCCAAGGACCACGCAGTCCAGGGGAACACTTTACCACAAGACAATAGAGATGGCCTGGTGGAAAAAGATGTTAATATACAAAGTGATCACAGAAAAGAAAGCTTCCACCCGGAATGGTAACAAGGCACAAAAAAAAATTCTAAAAGAAATCATGAGTCACCTCAATACCCTGGACACCAGTACAAAACGAATTGTAGAGGACCAGAAGAATCAGAAGGAGAAGATGGAGCAAATGGCTGCCCAATTCCACTTATACTTGTGCTACGTACACCATATGGACATTACTCTCGCTGATGGGAATGGAGCACTAGCCTGGATCAGGAAGACCCACATGGTTGCCCAACGAAAGGAGAGAAAGGACAAGGTGAAAGAACGAAAGAAGAATCTCATAATCTTGGACAAGCATTGGGTAACAACTGATTAGGGAATATTACTGGGTTAGTCTTCATTTTTGTCTTGTGTTTTTTTTTGGTTTTTTGTTTTTTTTATGGTTAGCCTAGAAAAACTGAATATGACGGTACTGGACCGGTTGCCCAATGTGGCAGTCCAGCTATAGCCCTATGATATCTCAAAGAACGCAACTTCGGAACCCCTGGGCTGGTTTCCTTTTTGGCAGACCAGGGAGTTCCTAATTTTTGTATATTATCCTTTCTTAGTAATACAGATACTCACACTCACTTAAAAAAATAAATCTATTGTTTTCTCTATTTATTTTCTTAAGGAAACTATTTCATAATCTAGCTTCTCGCAATTTTCTTCCTTTTCTTTCCACTTGCTTCTCACCACTTCTTCTAAAAAAAATTCCTCTTCTATTTGAGTCTTTGGGATGATAATTGTCTTCTCTATTTCTTCAATATAATGATCCTTCTTTTCATGTTTTTTAAATTTCCCCTTCTTCTTTATATTCTTTCCCCCGAGTATGTTTATTTCTTCTAAGGAACTAAACAATTCTTCTTCAAGATTCACTTCCTCTAAATATGCATTTTATTTTTATTATCTTCATTTTCTTCATCAATAGGTTTTGTTTCCATGTGATATGGATTTTGTTGAGAACGAAATGAAGGTGGAGATATAAAACAGAAACAAACAGAGATAATGAAAGAAATACGAAGATACAGTAATACACAATTTCTATTAATGATCGAAATGTACAGAACTATAAAAATACAAAGTGAATGAACTCACTAGAATGGTGGTATATTATCTCTGAGAAGAGATGTGAAGGATACACTCATTCACAAGAATATGTTTTCAATGAGACTCAAAATATAGTTTTTAACATAAACAATTAATGAGAAAAAATTAAACATCCAAAACCATAACCTCAGGAGATGAAACGCAAAAAGGTTTGTTGGCCCTGATGTGGGTACTTTATATATCAACTTCCAGAAGGCATAACGTTTGCATACGATCTCTATTTGGGGATCACATCAGCTCGTTGGAAAGATATATAAAATAATTACACATTTCAATTGAGCCTAAAATTCGTGCATGGGCCCCAAAATCTCAAACAAATGTCGTTTAGGGCATCAAAACGACCCCAGAAGTTCAAGACCCGAAAAACTGTAGAAACATTTCCAAGGTGGAAAATTTTGTTTTGAGAGAGTGGAATAGGTGGGTGGCCAATGATATCCACCTAGATGATTCCTCCCCCTTTAGGAATCAATGGTCCTCATTGCGTCAAGTTCCCATGGGAGACAGGGAAGCTTTTGTTGAATCTGAACCTTGGTGAGTCACTTTCCTTGATGAAGAGGTTGTCCTACATGTACATGGCATTAGCTTGTGGAAGGATGTTATGAACCTGTTGTTGGAGGGGTTGGGTATATTTAACCAATCTATCTACAAGATCTACCTTGGTCTGAGTGTGGGATAAATTTGTTGGTGAAGATGCAATATGAGGAGCTATATCAATGGGGGCTAATGGTTGGAACCCCAAGCACACCTGAAAAGGGATCTTTCCAATAAAGGTATGAAGAAATCTTTTATAGATTTTCTTGAATGGGAGGTGTAGAGGAAACTCTGTAGGTGAAGCAATAATTTCTTTGTTCTCTTGTACAATCTTTTCGAGCCACTTCTGCTAGATAGAAAGGTCTCAGGCCGAGCTTGTAGTGGTCGTAGTGTCCTTCTATTAACATTATGATCGAATCATGAAGAGGCTAAACTTTGTAGTATGATATATTACTTTGTGGCACTGTTTTTCTGAGACAGTAGTTGGAACTACCTCTAGTACCATGTAGATCTCACCCCCTAGAGTAACAATGACACTATGGGATCGAGACTCAAAAAAACATGATGCTTCCACATATATGGCTCACCTAAAAAAACATCACAGACTTCTAGTGGGGTGATATCACATAGTACCTCATCCTTGAAGGAATTGATTCCATAAGACAAGCGACATTAATGGCTGACACGAACATCCCATCCCTAGCGAAGCCACTCGATGGTGTATGGTTGCGAGTGTGGTGTTATCAGAAAATCCAACTGCTTGGTGACCTTTGCTGAGATGAGGTTGATTTAGCTTCCTCTATCAACAATGAAATGCAGTGGGGTCCCCTTCACCCACATCTATGAATGGAAGAGGCGCTCCCCCTCCTTAGTCTCCTCTGGTTCTTATGGTTGGATTGTTTTGGTCGGGATGGTAACAGTGGGTTTTGCATCAATGATCTATTTTATTTTATTGTTTTTTGAATCACAGTCCAAGTCAGGGCTTGACTCATTTTCTTTGAGCTTGACCACCAATGATAGTTTCAAGTGACATTCATCAGTATTGTGCCTAGGGATTTTGTGGAAGTTGCATCACTTTCCAGTGTCGTTCTTCGTATTCCCATTATCCTTATTTTCCTATGGATTGGAATGGTTGTCTTGAGGTTGGTTGTTCTGTGAGTTAGGGTCCCCTTTACCATACTTTGGTTTTTGTGGATTTGCAAACCTGGACTATTGCTTATTTTGCTGATTAAATTTATGTTCGATTTTGACAGCATATCGATAAGAATCTCCCAGTGAAGAGATGTCCAAAAACTTAATTTCTATTTGGATGTACCTGTGTATACACCCATGGTATTTTAGAAACATATGTTTCTCATATTCTTTGATACCCATATTGTTGTGTAAGGTATGGAAGGTATTTTTGAACTCTGTCACTATTTGGTCCCTCTAATGATGTAGTGTGCTCCATATCATGTACTGGTCGTCATAGTTTCCGACAGGGTAATATTGTTCCTTGATGGCATCCACAAAAAAATCCCAAGTGGGTTCGACCTCAAACCTTCCAGACTCCTCTGTGGAATTTTGTTCAAAGTAAGTTTCCCACCAATTTTTGACATGGGGGAAAACCTTAAGAAGTGAAAAGGTGATATTTTCTCTATCAAAAAAATTGTGGACATATAAATAACCTTATATCATATTTAACCACTTTTCCAAAGCAACTGCATCTATCTGACCTTCAAACAAAGGAATATCAAAATTAACTTGTACCTTGAAAGGGGTGGCGCCTCCAAAGTTGATGCTTGATGAAGACTCTTATGTTGTTGTTGGAAGTTGCTGAAGGATTTGGAAAAACAGTTCCATCATTTCATCCCTCTGTCGGGTGAGGGGTTCCTAGATAAATAGATGAATAGAATCTCATGCTCCCTCATTTCTCTTTTCTTATGTCATGGAC
>JZKD02S0160906.1:184879-216642 GCA_000966675.3 Picea glauca
TTGATCTCCTTTGTTGGTCACTATCTCTCGTGGTATCTCGAACCTTACAAAATTTCCTCATCAAGAAATTATACTACCACTTGTTCAGTTGATGCCAGCAATACCTTGGTCTCCATCCATTTTGTGACATAGTATGTATAGTCGAGGATGTAGGAGTGTCGATGATATGGGGTATTTATTGGTCCCAAAAAATCAATGGCCCACTTATCAAAATGTTTTAACACCATATGTGGTTTTAGTGGAATTTCATTTGTTTGTATAGGTCTACCCATGCGTTGAGAGATGACTCACCTCTTCACATATTCTCTTGCATATATGAAGAGTGTAGGATATTAATACCCTTGGTGAAGTATTTTGTACCCAATTATTTTATCTGAAAAGTGGCCCCCACATGGCCCATCATGACACACCTTTAGTATCTCATGGACTTTGTCTTCTCGTACACACCTAATAATCAAATCAGCTCTAGTGTAGAAGAGGAAACCATCAATCCATGAGAATATTTCACTTTTCCTAACTATACTTTTTCATTCTTTGGGGGTCAGGTAATGTGCAAGTTTTCCTGTAGCTAAAAAGTTAGTAATATCTGCAAACCGAGGTGAGTTAGTATATACTGCAAAGATGTGTTCATCTGGAAAATGGTCTTCTACTGAAGGTTCATTCTCATTAGATGTTATTCTATAAATAAATCCATCCACTACATTATATTTTCTTGTTTTTTTCTAAGATGATAATATCAAATTATTGCAATAAGAGAAACCATATAGTAACCCTTCCATTTGTGATTGGTTTGTTCATTAAATATTTAATAGCAACATGATTAGTATTCAAGATTACAAAATATCCAATAATGTAGAGTTTAAACTTGTTTATTGCATGATTAACAACAAGGAACTATTTCTCAATTACAGTATAGTTTAGTTCATCATGTGAGAGATTCTTACTGACATAGTATATTTCATATGGATATTTTCCTTCAAGTTTTCCAATGACTTCTCTTGTAGCCGTGTCAGATGCGTCTGTGGAAATGTGGAACAGGAGGGTCCAATTGGGTCCTCTTAGTACATGTTCTTCAGATACCTTAACTTTTAATTCATCAAGCACATTTTTGTATGTCTATTTCCACATGAACTCAATATCTTTGTTAATTAAGGAAAAAAATAGATGAGCAATATGTGAAAAATTCTCAATAAATCTTTGGTAATAACTAGAATAACTTATAAATATTCGTACTTGTTTTTGTGAGGTTGGAGTTGGAAAATTTAGTATTACCTTTATTTTTTCCGGATTGATTTGAATACCTTTAGATGATATGTGATGTTCAAGTACAATGTTGTCAATATCCATCATAAAACACTTTTCATTACTTAAGGAGACATTTGACTTCTTGCACCTGATTAATGTATTTTCCATATTGGCTAATGCTTCATCGAATTCTTCCCCATATGTTGTAAAATCATCCATATATATTTCCACACAGTCATGAACGAGATCAAAAAATATACCTATAATGACTCACTAAAAGGTGGTGGGGGATTTTCATAATACAAATGGTAGAACACGCTAGAAGAATGTCCCACAAGGACAGGTGAACATTTTTTTCTCTTGATCTTCAACAACGATTTGAATATTCTTGTATCCATTGAATCCATCGAGGAAAGAGAAGTACTTCTTCCCTACGAGTGTGTCTAGGACCTGGTCGATAAATGGTAATCAGAAGTGATCTTTATGTGTTTCTTTATTCAATTCTCGATCATCTACAAAAATTCTCCATTTACCATTTTTCTTTGATACCATTACAAGAGGGGAGACCCATTGCCTATTAGAAATAGGATATATGAAATTAGTCGTAACCAATTTATGTAGCTCTTATTTGACTATGTATTTCATTGTTGGCTTCATCTAGCGTTGAGGTTGACGAATGGGTTATAATCCTTCCTTAATATATATATCATGTGTACATAGGTCCGGGTGGATTCCCTTCATGTCAGAGTAATCCCATGCGAAGGAATCATTGTGCTTCTGCGACTCTTGAACCACTCGCTCTTTTTGTTGTTTGGTTAGTTCTTGGTTGATTTTCAAGGTTTTCCCAAGGCTAATTTCTATGGTTTCTATGAGAAATCCTTGGTCCTTTTATTGTATGGGTTCATGTTCAGTGGGTGAGATACTTATGCAAGATAAAGAAAGTTGAGTGTCTAGTTTCATAATATGGTCAAGAAGATGTGTGTTTCCTGAGGAAGAGGAGGAGGCTATAAAATCATTGATTTTCCCATCCTCTATTATATCTCTTATGATTAGGTATTTATATATGGATATGACTTGATGGGATTCCCTCTCTTCATCACTTTCTTCTCCATCAACCCAAAGTGGTGTTTCTAAGTCGAGACTGGGTTTTGCAAGAAGGTAAAGAGTTAATTGTTTAGTTGAAGTATCATGGGAAATAGTCATGTTTCCTAACCGACAACTGATATAAGCATTATTTGTGGCCAACCATGGTCATCCCAGGATTATAGGGTACCCTCCAAGAGAGTTTTTAGGTTGTAGGACCATAAATTCAGTGGGATATTCCCATGAATCTACATATATCACTACATCTTCTAAAATTCCTTCTAGTTTAATGGTGGATCTATCAGTGAGTTGAAGTACAGTGGGGGTTTCCATAAGGCTTGCATGGTCTTGTGTGTCATAACGTTGATAGTAGACCCTAAGTCAATTAGTATGTTATTAATAAGTGTAATATTGATTTTCACAAATTACATGACTGGATTGCCAAGGTCATAATACTTAATGGCTAGAACTCCCCCCATCATTAGGTCTCATAGTTTTCCCATGATGTGAACGGTTTGGGGATCTTTTTGTTTCCTATTGAGCTTCCTCGAACAAAGTTCCTGTACCACTTTTGAATAAAGTACATCCTTAATTCCTTGGAATAAGGGCATTTTGACACACACATTATTGAGTTCTCCTAAGAAATCAAACTCATATTGTTAGGATTTTTTTCTTAGTTTATCCTTTTAGGATAGGGTGGATCCCAAAGGGCAGGGTGGGAATTTTTGGTTCTTAAAGGTTCCTAAGGTTGTTTCTGTTCCAATTCTTCACTTGGGACCTCCTCATTTATATCTTCAATGCTAATTCAAGGTTGGCCCTTAGTTAGATTCTTCCCATATCTAAGGTGGACATATCTACACTCCAAGGAGGATATGGAATAAGTGGGGTTGGTTGCAAGTACAACATCTTGCACTGGTTGGGATAGAATCTCGTTATTTTGGTTAGGAACGGGTTGTGCAAGGATTTATGGCTGAGGAGGGGTGGATGTATATGCCTTCATCTTGGTTGGTGGAATAAATTACATGGGTGGTTGTGTCATAGGTTGTTGTGGTCCTCCCATGGTGGTATTTCTCCAACCTTGTAGCCATAGTTTACTAGGAGGAGGAGATACCCATTGTTGAGTTGGTATACTCCATGGTTGAGAATCATATTGTATATAAGGGCTAGTCCAATATGAATTAAAATATTTTTATTGGTCTGGGATCATACCTTGAGGTCAAGGATGCCAGGGTCTCTTTTGATAGACGTAGCACAATTTTTCTGACTCCTATGTTTTATGATAGATGGCCTTAAGTCTAGGAAAGGATGGATAGTTATGTGTAGTGTGATCCTCACTGCATATTTCACATAATTCGATTTGATCCAACAAACACTCCCTTTTTGGATTCTTTGTTCAACACTTTCTTCCTACTTCTTCTTTGTCTATAGTGTATTCAATTGAGAGATTAGGCAACTGAGTATATTAGTATTGAATTTCTCTAATGTGTTCCCAATTTTTTTCCTTGTTACTTCACTTCTGACATTCCTTCCTATCTTTGCCAATATATCTATCGTCCCTTTTCTTGTTTTATATGTGCCTCTGGAATACTTACAACAAAGTTCCAAGATGATATTTTATTATATTTGAGAGACGTCTCCCCCACCCATAGGGTTGAGGAGTTGCATACAATCATCTTAGATTCCTCTAAAAAATAAGACACATTGCGTTTCAGGAGTCAGGTCTCGTTGTTTTTCCCTTTGCAGGTTATAGGTGAATCGCTCGATGTAGTCTTCCAGGATCTCATCTTCATGCTGCATCATCTTGAAAAATGCCTCCCTTCTTTCCTTATATTTGTAGTAGTCTTGGTATTTGTCCAGAAATTTATTTTTCATTTGGTCCCATGACCGAATGTTGTCCTTTCCAAGGCCCATGAACCATCGTAATGCAGTGCTCCTAAGTGTGGTGGGAAAGAGATTTAATTTTTGGGCATCTATCGCATAGTCGTAGCTTATGCAAAGTACATCAAACTTGAAGAGGAAAGTATCAGGATATTCCTTAGATATCCCATGAAAGTTTGGCAGTGTTGAGTGAGGAATGTTCTTGATCTTGGTTTCTTCATTTGCTTCTTTGAGTGGGAATATAAAGGTCGTGGGTTCCTCCATAAGAACCTCATGAGACATTTCTTCTTGAGGCTTTTCCTATGATTCCCAAGGTTCCTTGGGAAAAAGGAACTCTTATAAATGATATTGCTCATTGATCTGGTCCTCGGATAATGTGATCTCAATATGCAAAGATCTGTGTACAGTCTTTGATTCTTGAGAGAATGCCTCTAACTTCTTCTTAAAAAGAGAACTAGTAGTAGGTGATAGGTAGTTAGGTTAGTGATGTTCCTTCCTCATTTGTGATTGACCTACACTGTTATTTTTTCCGAGGTTTTTGGAAGAGCTAAAAAATCTACCTTGTTGATCTCTACTTCTGGACATAGAAAAAATTAAGAAAACATCCTATAAATTACTGAAAAGGAATCACAACATCTATTCCAGTAGAATGAAAAACAATCCACACAATTATGCAACACTAATTTCTTTTGACAGTTCCCCTGCAATGGCGCCAAAAATGACGGACTTTTCAATTACTTCCTAATTAACTTAGTAAGAAAATGAAGAGTTGAAAATTCAATTATCAATCTGCGGTTCATTTGAAACTTGTGAACTGTCATGCACAATCTATGCAATAAGAGTGTTGTTGGACTATGGTGTTGTAGCACTTTTAATGTCACAATTCAAAGACTTGTAGTACTTAATTAAGTCACCAAACTATGATAAAGCCTAAATTCCACGTATAGAAATTAAAGCGCACTACAGGAATTGAAATCACACTTGCAAGAATAGAAATCACACTTGCGGAAATTGAAATCACACTTATGAGAACAAAAATCAAATTTGCGGAAATTGAAATCACTCTTGCAGAAATTGAAATCACTCTTGCAAAAATCGAAATCACTATTGCAGAACTTGAAATTATGCTTTTGAGAATTGAAACTTTTTCTATGGCATATTGGTGACTTTCTCAAGTATGATGAAGGTCTTATATTACCGCAACAATTAAGTGTAATATGAATCCAATAATGTTAATCCGAAATTACAAAGACTAAATCAAAAAATGGACATACTGAGTGCAGTTGCAAGTGGAGTTGCAGAAACGTGAGTTGCAGCAATGGAGTTGTAGCACAAAACAAAATCTAACATCATAACAGTAGTGTGAATTGCAACAGTTGAATTGAATTATAACCAGCAATTGAAAAAACGTCTATTGTAACAATTAAAAGAAGGGATGATTGTGGCATTACAAGATGCCATCTTAGAAAAACCAAACCACTCGTAAATCGTAATATTGTTCTACAAATTAGGAATTACATCAAAATGAAAAGTAACTATGAAATATAGGTGTTATGATATGAGTTGAAACAACAAAAAAATAGAAAACATATGCAACATGTGAATAAATTTATGATCCTAAATTACAGCAATGAGAAGCAACCAATCAAGAAAAATAACTAAACAGGAGTAAATTCTAACTCTATCACTATTGTTATAGGCAGTACCTGACTAAGGAGGGGGCCTTACCCCCTTAGGAAAGGTACTGTACTATGGGACCAAAATCATGCGATCAATTAACACATCAACACAAGTAGAAAGTTGGAACCAAATTTATATTGCCATGAAGTAAAATATACAATAGCAAAATGTAATTTCCAAAATATTTTTCCCTCCCTCAGTTATTGGGGAGCCGAGGCTTTTATACAATACAACTACTATCTAAAATTATATAACCATTGGATGGACAACCGTGAGAATATGAATGTTCATTCGGTTACAATAACTCTTTCAATTACAGACGTATGTTGACTTGGTGGGTAATCGATTTCCTTAGTCACTCATTTTTCCTTTGTTTCCTTCCCTCATGGAGGTTTTGTTCCAATTGCCAGCTCCTATTTTCCAGCTACAATGTTGACCCTTGGGTTGGTAAGCTATATTTAGAGTGGCAGCATGAAAATCGTGTCTGCGGTTATAATTTTTTGTCTGGTGTTGCAGCAACCGCAGACATATCCTCAGTTGCAGCAATTGGGTTTTACATTTGAAATTGAAACAACTTTCTTTACGCCTAAAATTGTATCAACTTGGATTTGAAGCAGGAAGGTGTTGTAACTACTTTGAGTGTTGTAGCTACTAGATTTATGTTCAGCGATTTTAGTGGGTGATAATAATGAGTTCCTTCCTAAGAATTATGCGAAAATAATTTAATAATGGCATTTTGGGTTAGATTTATATCTTTTGTAACAAATGAGGTGAACTGGACAATGGAAGTATCAAAAAGGAAAGCGATAGATGAAAAATGTTAATCAAAAAGGTATAGACGGGTGTTGAAAGTATGTCATTTTAGGCACCCGTCAATGGCTACGCTCATTCGCAAGAAGATGTTTTCAATGAGGCTCAAAATGAATTTTTTAACATAAATAATTAATGATAAGACCATGAAAATTCAAACCCCGAGCCCCTGGAGATGAAACGCCAAAAGTTGTGTGGGCCGAGATGGGGGTAGTTGATATGTCAACTTCTCAAGGGCGTAAATTTTGCATATGATCTCTATTTGGAGTGCATGATAGCTCATTAGAAAGGTATAGCCAAGAAGTACACATTTTTATTGGGCCTAATATAGAACCTACAACTCTCACCTAGGCCCCAGGCCAACATTTTTGTGTTTTGAGCCAGTGGAAGAGGTGGGTGGCCACCAATATCCACTTAGATCACCATTTTTATGGAGAGATGTTATTATTCATCATCACTATCTTCCCTTTCTTTGTATTTTCCAAGAACTCCTTTTATCTTTCTCACAAATTGTGCTTATTTTGTCTCTGATTCATAGCTAGAACAATCACTATTTCTATCTTCATAAAATTTTTGTATCTTGTCCCAAATATGTTTAGTCCATGTACACTACATTACATTTATAGTCTTAGAATATAATAGGAAACTCAATATCAAATCTATTGCTTTTTCATTATGTTCACTTGACTCCTTACCAACTTCATTTGTATAACTTGTTGTGATTGATTCCCAGATACCAAACGTAAGGGATATCAAATATCTCTTCATTATTATACTACATGATTCATAGTCAGTTCCATCAAGCAAAGGAGATATGTTTATAGGTATACCTTCCTTATAATCCATATTTTCTCGAGATCTTCCTTCTAGTGGTTAAATTGTTTCTGAAGGAAAATAGCTCTAATACTAAATTCTGAACTTATGTTTATATTGAGAGGTGGTTGATTCAGTATAAGATAATTTTTACTTTACTTTATAATTCATCAATCATTCATTAGCACATATAAACTCAAATCACAATGCACAAAATTTAACATGGAAACCCTTTTAGGAGAAAACCACAAAAACTTATATTTATAAATGTCTATAGGCACCAACCTATTGTTAGAAAGATTGTAGGAACCAACCTACTAGAGACACCAATCTCCTCAACTAAGCACCACCTCAACAAGATATTGTGTAGGCACCAACCTACTGGAGACACCAATCTCCTTAGTTGAGTGCCAACTCAACAAGATATTATGTAGGAACCAACCTACTGGAGACACCAATATCCTCAACTGAGCACCAACTCAGTAAGACCTATATAGAAACCAATATAAAATATTCATGCACATAATACTTATGAATTCACCTGCATAGTTCATACTTCATGCATTTCATAGCATCATCATACATGTAATTTTCATGTTCCAATTCCTCTCTTTGCTTCATACCCTAGACATATCTTCAACACTAGTCATATTTAACCTTCATTTCATAGTGAACCTCATAGCATCATTCCCAAAATATAATTCCAGACTTCAGCATCACAACCTCAAAACAGTGGACTTTCTAGCATCATAGACCTTAGTCCTTCATAAAACACCCTTAAAACTCCAAAAAATCCTCTTATGCACCTTTAGACACCAAAAAGACTCCCTGACTCCTCTTGTGCACCTCAAACTTGATCTTCTTGCTTGGATTATCTTCAAATGCACACATCTATCCTGTATTTATAGTGTTTTTATGCTCACTTTTAGGGTCAACCTATAAAGACTGGTTGGGCCGACCTAGACTTTATGGTTGGGTTGTCTGATAGAAAAATGCATGTCTCCTCATTCCTAAGGAGTTAGAGGGAGTGTCATATACCATTGGAAAGGTATCAAAATAAATTTTCCAACCTATTAGCACTAGAGATTTCTCTTGATTGCAAAAGAAAAATGACTAGCAGAAAGAAAATAGTTTGTTTGGGAATAGGTTGATCATGCATACTAGATTGAGAAATAATAAATACATGTAGATCAGTGATCAAGGCCATTGGGCATGGATTTCTTGTTAATGTCTTATGGATCAAAGGTAATCAATCCAAATACTAGATAAGAGGTTTATCATTATGGAAGATGGAAGAAAGGAGAACAAATCTAAATTATAAAATGACCTATGCTAGATAAATTTTGCACATATAAATATAGAATATCTACTAAACAAAAATACTTTCTGGATAATGAATAGAGGATACTTGAACAAAACACGTGAATTAAAGGAAAGTGCAATGAATCTTTATACACAGGAATCTATAATTCATGGTCAATATTGTATGCTCAACAACTATAATTTATTCAAGCAAGAGGACAAAGTGAAAGGAGACACAAAGAAAAATATAGATTGATAATGAAGCTCTCAGGAATATTTGATAATAAGAAATTAAAAAGACCAATTTCCCTTAGGATTACAATAAAATCACATAACTTCTTCCCCCCCAAAGTCTCTCTCCAACCCCTAGATCGAACCCCTACTAAAACCTTTACACTGATAGAATTTATAGATATATCATAATAAATCTCATATCCAAAACTAGTGGATCGTAGATCCTTATAAGACCAAAAATAGAAACAGTTGAAATAAATATCGGATCTCATAACTAAAGTATGAGATCCACTATATGGTGTTGTATTTGATTTACTTTTTCATTCATTTGATTGTTCTAGAATTAGGGTCTCGATCATGACAGGTGGGCTTGAAATACATCAATCGAGTGGCAAACTATACAAAAAGATGCCAAACACAAAAATAATCCTTCTCTTGTTGTGTTGAGTCTTTATAACATACAAAATGATGAAACCATTACATTCTCATAACTTTCAGTAGCATATGCCAATCTTCTTGTATGAGAGACGATGTCGGAAGTTGTAATTACATTTACAAGAAGTTATTAGTTTTTTTTAAGAAGGAGAAAAATCCTACAGCACCCATGTACCCTTAGGCCAGCTAAAAAATGTCTCACTCAATAGACTCATTATATACCTCTGCTACACAACCCAAAAACCAATCCCACTAGCTTTACATTCTATGCATTCTTTGAGGGCTTAGGACACAGAACTTGGCATTAGGTCTTCACAACTTGGGTGTTTGGTCTCAACTATGGTAGTCAATGAAATTTGGTTCTGTATGTGTTGGATTTGTGCCTTGTGAGTGCTATCCAATTCTAAACTTGCTTGGATGCTTGAATTCAACTCTCGTCTCTCCCTTCATTAGTGATCCTATAGCTAGGTGCTTTGTCATTTGGATGAGCGATTGTTTATTTTTGTGCAGTAGGAGTAATCCCACATGCACAAGGAGAAAATAAATTTAAGTCTTTATAATTCCAACTTCCCATAAACTTATCCGATGTGTAGTGCAATGTTTTGGTGTTCTTTCCCCTTGGTGCACTCGACACTTGTCTTGACATTTTGCGATGACTATGACTTGGATTGACTTGAAACTTGGAGTATGGAATTTAACTTAGTATCAAGTTAAATTTAGATATTGGGTAATGTCAAATTTAAAATAAAAAAAATTATAATGCGAGCAAATCCAAAAATCAGAAGTAATATAAATGATTTAAAATAACAAATTGTTATTTTAATTTTGGCTTTAGGTTGTATTTGAAAAGAGGTGATTGGAATAGGATCATAAGGTTAGAATTTAACTCAATGGAAGGAAAGTAACACATTGTGGGATAAGTTGGATTGGAAATGAAGGAAGACTTGGAGAAGTTTGCATGAAGGATGACAGGCTTAGAGCGAAGTTTGCGCAATTTCGGAAAAAGTTTTAAAAAAATTGGCAGGGTAGATTTAGGTGTTAACACAACCATATAACCTATTCTTCCTTTTGAGCTAGGTATTTAGAGTAAATATTCTATCAAATATAGGTTATTCAAACTGATTATCAAAAATCCAAAAACAATATTTCCAACAATCCCCATCTTGCAATCTTTATCTTGGACATTTGTAGTCTCGCCATGTCTTTGACATCAATGAAAACAATATTTCCAACATTATACACTAGTAATTTCCTCAAGAATATCCTCATCTAAAGTTAAAACCATTTCCAAGAATATTTGGAATTGGGTGGGTTGAAGGCCCATCGAGGTGAAGTGGAATAATCATAATCCTCTTTAGGTCAAAGATATGGATCGTGGTCTAAGGTGGCCATATTAATATCTCAACAAGTGGCATAAACCTTATATAAATGAATAACAAGACCTATATATCCAATGTATAACTCCACAAGTGAAGTCTCTGGCATGAATCTATGGGCGTCTCTGAAATATGATAGTTGAAAAGGAATTGTGCAAACTCACACATGAATCTCTCAAAAATATGATGTTCAAAAGGGGACCGAAGATTCATTGGAAACCGATAAAATCACATATACAATTCATGAGGACACATAGTTTACTGGTGGAATGATTGAGTAAATACATATCAAATTCAAGTCTTCAAACATCCCCACACCTACATTTTCAAACAAGGAATTTCATCTACCTATGAACAGAATATTTATCCCAAATTTGGAACTGGGGTTAGGTAGACAATAAGAGAGTTGTAATTATATTTTATAGATATAAAATATGTTGGTGTTTCTAAACTCCAACACAATTTATATCGATAAAATCTCATTGAAATTATGAATAATTGTGGAAACTTTCACTCTAAAATAAGAGAGTTGGTCAATGATAACAATATTTCCTTGGTGAGAAAATTTATCAAGTTTAAAACCGAATACATCATTTCCTTCATCACATACATCCATTTATGTCACAGTAGAAGGTTATTATCAATAGGAGAATTAACTAGTTCAAATTCTATCATGAGATTTGGTATAATGTGATGAGGTTTGAAATATATACTATAAAATGGTTTTAAATGTGTGGTTAAGGGAGTGATCTTAGGGGAGCCTAAAGCTCTTTAAATTGAAAGATACATTACATGGGTAGAGGTTCACTCCCTTTCTCTCATCATGTCATCATAGGAAATTTGGATATGGAAGGAAACATGATGAGGGAGCCTAAGAATAGCCTAATCTGAGTCAAAATTTATTGGAATAACATCAAAAGGATCTAAACCATCAATAGCATTCAACAATACTTTTAGTTGCAAACGGTGAATCTAGAGGACCTATAAGGTATACATGTCACATAATGGCTATGCTAAATCTTCCACAATACTATAATTCTAGTTAGCTAAGGCATGATGATTGTTTATAGTCCTATGCAATAAACCCTTTAGAGGGAATGGTAATGCTTCCACCAAATGTTTCCCAATTTGGAGAGGTACATTCATATGTGATGTAGAAGTATCCTTCTCATTAGATCTAGAATATAGAGTGTTGTAATTATGATCTTATGTCTAGACATTAATGTTTTGATCACACATGTAAATGTTTGTCCCTGGTTGATTTCCCCCTTGGCAAGGGGCATTCTAATTACCCCCTTATAGAGGGGTAGGGTTACTATTCACAACCAATTATTGCTACTATGCGGGAACATATTCTAAGTGACTACAAGTTGTTTTTATTTAATAGCATGCTAAGCCAATAGCCTCTACGCTTCCCCAAGAGAAGGGAATTGGTGCATAAGATGATATTGTGTACAAATTTTACACAGAAAGATCACCTTCTTCTTATTCTTCTTAGCCCCAAAAAAATTTTTAGTACCATTCATCTTATTTGTTTTATTATCGCATGACCCCTAATTATTATTAATATTTATTTCCCATCAATTCCTCTTCTTACCTTTAGTACCTCGCTAGCTTCTTTTCTGTTTCATTGAATGAACCACATTAATATCTAAGGTTGAAATAGAGTCTAGATTTTGACTTTCCTAGGACATAGTGTTTGTAACTTGGTTTAGAACTTAGGTAGGTGGTGCATACGAAGTATATGTAGTGGAACTACCATATATTGACATTTATCACACTTAGTTCATAGCTTGATTCACCACTACATTACTAGAGGGTCCTATGATACCATCTGTATGATGACCTACTGTTGTCTTCTTAATATATTACCTAGATGCATTTGGTATGATTTTGTAGAGAATATTAGACTATAAATATACCAAGTCTATCTACTGGGATTTAATATTTCTCACTTTTCAATGACCACACTTAATAAGGATACGTCTTTGGAAATACTAGGAAAAAGAGAATTCATAAACCAATCCATTAGGAGTTGGTCTAGAATAATATTTGATCATCATTTTGATGGGTCGCAACATTGTCTGTCTATAATTCCCATCATAGACACATTATGACCATGGCATTCCTAATAATTGCTTTAATTTGACCATGTTTAATAGTAGTCACGTGCATTTTTGTATGTTGCTTAATTAAATAGTTTTTTAGATGGAATTTTATGTGTAATGGTGCCTTTTTTATCTAATAATAATGGTAAAGTATGCGTGTAGAAATAATCAACTAGGTCAAACTTTCCTCAATAAGAAGAAGGTCCCACGAATCAAGGGACCTTGTCCCCCACCTACCTACAGAGCGCTATGAGTCTATTTATGACCACTCCTTGCAAATAGAAGCTCGTAAATATGAATAATTTGAGGAAGGATGTGTTGTCCCTATGTTTCCTCCTTGACCCAAGGATAGAGTTTGATTTCCAAAATGTATAAATAGGCCTAGTGTAGGGGAGAAGTAGACAGACATACAGACATAAATCTGAGTATTGCATTAAGTTTTGTTGAAGAAGATTTTATTGAGACTTGGAGCTTTTCTCCTGATGTACAAATTATTTTGATCAATAAATGTTCCTTTTCTCTTATCTTATTAGAGTTGTAAATGTTCCTTGTGTTGCTTGGGTAGGTCCCACTCAAGAGGGCTCAAGGACCTTGTTGTATTTTCCTTATTTTTATTTCATGTTAGTGTGTTATAATTTAGTTTATTTATTTCTCTTAAAATATTAGATAACCATGCATAGTAATCTCTAACTTATTTTTAGATTGTAAGAAACTGTAATTTTCAAAAGGTTTTCCTATAGAAAGGGTTGGAAGCCTATTAGGGTGCTCAAGGGTACCTTCTCAAGGCTAAAAAATTCATTTACATATCATTGTATTTTAGTCTAGCTTTGTCTATGCTTTGGAAGGATTTTACAAGATTCTTAGGAATCTTTTAGTCATCTTGTAGAAGTTTCTTGTACGATTATTATAGTTCCTGTAGGATTGTTATAGTTCTTGTAGGATTGTTACGTGCTTGTAGAATTGTTATAGCTCCTATAGAAATGTTTTGTAGGACTGAAGTTAGAAATAGGTAATAAGATAACACATGTGTTGTTATTGTCTCAAGGGATAGGAATAATTAGGTTCATTCACTCCATGCAATAGTTCATCTTTTTTTCCATCCAATTTCCTTTCATGCAATAGAAGTGGTTTCCTTTATTTGTAATCAATTTGATTCTTTCTTATAGATCAGTGTGTTTCCTTTCATGCCATTAGAGTAAATATCCTTACTGAATATAGATCAAATTCTCTTTCAATTGGTTTTCCTTTACTCATACAAGTAGCTTAAAGTATTTCATGCAATTCATATTTCCTACACAAGTTACACTCAAAGTTCAGGCATTTATCCCCTTGATCAATTTATCATGCATTTAGCCCCTTGATCAATTTAAAACCTAGACTATTTTTAGTGCACTCTGCATATACTTTTCACAACACCTCTTAAGTTTGTATGAACCCTAGGTTGACAAGTAAAGTAACAAGCCAAGGAGGAAGTAGCATTATTGTTTTTATTCCAAGGCCTACCACATTGGTCCCCTTCTCCACTCATTTATATGATTTGATATGTTTGTACACGTGTTTTTTCACAAGGATGTTAGGAGTTTCAATCTAGTTTCATAACAAATCAATAATTGTAAGTGTGTTAGGAAAGTAATATCCTATGATGTGAAAGTATTATAAAAAGCCTAAATTAACTAAATGTACCATTTAGTCATTATCCCTATCAGGGTTCACTACAAAAGCCTCAATCCAATATTTCCCTCCAACGGGTTCTTCGATGAACACCATAGGTGGAAAATCATAACATAGTTCAAGGAATCTTCTCCAATGTTACCTTCAAAATTATAAATGTCTATAGATAGTTTGATAGGTATAATCGGCCATGTTGGGTCATGTCTTATATGTTCATTCATTAATATGGATAAATCTTGTAGGTGTAAACTTGCCAAAAATGGTAAGAGAGAGGTAGACAATGAACTAGGGTTATGAAAGTTAATACCTAATATCCCACTTTGTAGAGCACTCACACCTACATTAATTTTTCCATCAATGTTTCTACCATTGATGACTATCCTAGTGCTCATCCAGAAAGATGCATTAGTGATATATCCACCATTAAATAGAATTATGGTACCAATAACATTTACACCATTAACATGCATCTCACTAATGGGAGTACTCCCACTAACTACCAGCATTTATGTAGAGGAATTTCCACCCACCATAGGGATATCAATAGAGAAATTAGTTCTTGTAGAGGCATCATTACCCCTATTAGGAATACTAGTATTGGTGGGGTTTCAACCACCAATAATTGAGGTGGGAAAAATATTTTCCATAGATAATCTAGGAGATTGAATGTTGCATAAAAGGTAGAAATATTTATTCCTCAAAGGGAACTCATTCATCTTAACAAGAAGATGATCTTGTGAACCAATGAGAAAATGGTTAAAATTAGCTAGAGTATTTTTTTATGTCATATATGATTGATAGATTGAAATATACTTAAGGGGGAGAACAAGAAATATTGTCACCTCTCAAGGGGATACCCTCCAATATAACATCACCTTCTTCTTATTAAAATGAAGGGTATACTTGAACCTACCCTTCAACAATAAGGTTGTCCAATGCAATGTGTGCTTCTTCTAATTTTCTCAAATAGGACTCAAAAATTTCAAGTCTTCAACTCATAGGATCCATCCCCTTGAATTGGGGTGGAAGGCCATGGTTCCTCTATAGTTTGTGGGGTGACTAATCAACCACTTTGAAATATTCAGGACTAAGTAGAAAAGTTCTAAGTTATAATTATCAAATACAATTTCGATGGAATTTTATGGGGGTGAAGCCAATGAAAAAAAATTCCATGCACTTATAAGACTTTCTAAGGTACAAATAAGAAAAAATTTCTTCAGATAACCATGCCAAGCTGATTAAATCCTTAGGCCCATGATCCAGGTGGATATTGGTGGCCACCCACCTATTCCAAATGGCCCCTCTTGATAGTTTTTAGTTCAATATGTTTTTTTGTACTTCTTTTTAGTTGTGGGTTCTACACTTTTGGGGTTGTCTGAAGCCCTACACATCTTCCAGGTGGATACTGGTGGCCTCCCACCTAATCCAACTAGCTTATTTTGGATGTTTTCATGTTAGCATATCATTCTATACTTCCAGGGCCATTTTTTGGGTCCCAAATAGGTTTTTTTTGTCTCACCACAATCAAATGGAAGATTGAGTTAAATTTTGATGACGTAATGTGTATTTCTCAAAAATACATCTCCAACGGGCTATCACACACCTAAAACGGAGGTCGTATGCAAAATTTACCTCTAGGAAGTTGAGGTACCAACTTGCCCATCGAGGCCCACATGACTTTTGGTGTTTCATCTCCTAGGGTTAGCTTTTTGGATGTATAGGGTTTTGGAATTCATGAGTAATGTTAAAAGTTCCTTTGGAGCCTCATTGTAACTATTATGCTCAAACGGATGCACGTAGAAGCCACATATATTCTCAGAGATAACTACCACTATTCGATTAAGTTATTTTAGTTATGCAGTTTTACAATTTCAGCCTATTTCATTTATTCATTAGAAGATATTGTTCACTGGATAACTATGTTGTTCTCATATATCTATGTTTGTTGCATTCAGTCTTTTAATCACTCCATTCCGCTCCTAAATCCAGATCAGTGGTATCATAGCGATTTTCTCTTCATTTATTTTTCTTCATGCATGTCCCCGACAAGATCTAGGTACAAGAAGTTGGGACTTGAACCAGTCGATCCTTTGAAAGATTGGTCGCGTTGAACCCGACAACAACCCATGGGGGAAGAAAATAAATACAATGGAGTAGGAGATCCTTTTAAAATGTTTCTCAAGGAAACCCTTGCGCGACAAAGGAACGAAATGATGGACAACTTTGCACATATCCTTCGGCGACTTCCCACAAGAGAAGCATCTTCATTAAGAGGTCATGCAACCCCCTTCAAGGTACAGGTAAATTTTGATATTCCATTATTTGAAGGAGTGATAGATACATATGTTGTAGATAAATGTTTTAATCTTCTCGAAGAGTATTTTTCGGTCCACAAATTTTTCAATAGGGAAAAGATTACTTTTTCACTCCTCAAGGTCGTCCCCCATGTTAAGGATTGGTGGGATACTTAATCTAAGAAAAGGGACATAGAGGAATCTGCAATATTTGTGGTCACCCCTACATGGGATTCCTTCTAGTATGCCATTAAAGAAAAATACTACCATGTTGGAAGCTACGAGGACCAGTACACCAAATGGACCACCCTGCATCGAGAAAGGGACTAGACAGTGCCAAATTTCACCAATATTTTCCATACCCTGCGTAGCAAATTGGGTATCAAAGAATTTGAGCGACATCTGGTGATCAAATAATTTAATTTTTTGCATAGATACCTTCAAACGGAAATGGATTTTCTAGACATCCCATCAATGGGTATGGATTATAGATATGTTATCAATATCGAGCATAAATTTAAGCAAAAGAGGCGAGAGTTTGGATCTGCAAAATCCTCATAGTCGAAGCAAGTCAAAGGTGGCCCCAACCCACACAACAAGGGATAGAGAAAATATGGCCACACTTAGGACAACCAGTCCAAGCCGCAAAACAAGAAGGGTAATGAGAAGTCTAAGAAGGACACGAGAAAATGGCATGAATAACATAAAATCCCTTGGCATAACACTGAAGAATGTCACTCCAAGAAGTCACTTGTGGTTGAGTTGAATGCTTTGAGTTAGAGGTAGATTTCGAATTTGAATCAAATCTAGGATGGAAGCAAATTATCGATGTTGAACCAAGTTCCATTTTCACTACCACCAAAGTCCAACCAACCAAACTAGAAGAACCAGAGGAAGGGGAATGCCTCTTTCACTCACAAATGTGGGAAAATGGGGCCTTACTTCATTTCATTGTCAATAGCAACAGTCAGAAGAACATGATTTCAGCAAAGGTCATCAAGCGGTTGTACCTACTGATGAAACCACACTCACATCCCTACACCATCGGTTGGCTTCACCAAGGAAGAGATCTTTGTGTCATCCAATAGTTTCATCTTCCCTATAGCATCAATCCTTTCAAAGATGAGGTATTATGTGATATTTCTCCCCTTGAATTTTGTGATGTTCTTTTAGGACAACCATATTTGTGGAAGCTTCATGTTGTGTATGAGTCTAGACCCCACGGTGTTATTATTACTTTGGGTAGAATATTTTATAGCATACCAGAGGTAGCGTTGCCTACCGCTATTTCTTTAATCTTTGATAAGCAATGCAGTAAGGTCATTCCATAGACCGGGAAGTTCATCTTCTTTATGATTTGTGCTCACAGTAAACAAAAGGTCATCACCACATCTGTGGCCTCTACAAAGAGCCTCTCTTTGTAGCAGAAGAAAGTGGATGGGATTGTGGAAGAGTACAGAGACATATTCTACTCACCCATCGAGGTACCAACACACTGCCAATTCAAGAATCCAATTGATCTAACCCCAGTTCACCTCTTCCTAATCGACCAGTATATCATCGCTCATTGATGAAAAATGATGAAATCAAGCGTCATATCCAAGAGATTCTTCCAAAAGGGAACATCAGACCCAACTCCTCCCCTTGTGAAAGCCATATTGTATTGGTGCAGAAGAAGAATGGCACCTGGCAGATCTGCATTGATTATAGAGAATTAAACAAAATCACAGTCAGGAACTGGAGAATTGATGACCTTCTTGACCAACTCAAGGGGGGGAAATTCTTCATAAATATTAACCTAAAGTATGGCTTCCACCAGGTTCCTATTAAACCAGCTAATGTATGGAAGACAACTTTCAAATCTAAAGAAGTTCTCTTCAAATGGTTGGTTATGCCCTTTAGATTAAAAAATGCACCAACCACTTTCATGATATTGATGGATGATGTATTGAGACCCTTCACCAACTCCTTTGTGGTCGTATATTTGGATGACATCCTCATATTCAGCATAGCTTGGGAGGAGCACATGCAACATATTCAACACGTTTTGAGCACTCTGCGGCAGCACAAGCTATATGCCAACTTGGAAAAATGCTCCTTTGGCATGAACAGGATCCAATACTTGGGCTACATTGTTGATGAACATGTTGACCCAACTAAGATCCAAATAATATATTACTGGCTAGACCTGACCATGCTAACCGAGATTCGAAACTTCTTGGAACTGGCCAACTTCTACCAACGGTTCATGTTGGGATTCTCCCATATTGCATGGGCCCTCAGCCAAGTGACCAAGGGCAGTGGCAGTGAAAATTTCACGTGGAGGAAGGAAAAACAACGAGCATTTGATGATATGAAGCATTACTTTTTCTCATCTCTAGTACTCTCCTTTCCCGATATGAAACAACCGCTCGAGATTGAGACTGATGCATCTGACTATGTTGTAGGCACAGTTCTCACTCAGCACGGTCATCTGGTGGCATACCATAGTGAGACACTCTTAGATATTGTCCGTAATTACCCCACTTATGAAAAGGAAATGTATTACATTGTACAATCCTATCGTCAATGGAAACATTACATTCTGGGAAAGGAAACGATCATCCACATTGATCACAAGCCTTGACAGTTCATACAGACATAGGGGAAGTTGCAAAACGATTGTCATCAAAAGTGGTCCACCTACCTGCAACATTTCCATATCAACATCAAGTATAAGACATGAAGCACAAATCTTGTTGTTGACTGCCTCAGTAAACCTCCCGTTGTTGCACTCACCACCGTGCTCCATTCCTGTGGACATGAGGCATCTGAGTGGCCCCAAATTTATCAGCAAGATCCGAACTTCGCTACCACCTATTAGCTCTAGGGTACAGGTGTGAATGTTGTCGATTTTCACATTAAGGACAGATTGTTATGTTGTCTGGGCCATCTCTGTATTCTTGCAAGTGAGCGTGCAAAGCTGATTTAGAAATCTCACTACAATTGGATGGCAGGACATTTTGGTGTGGAGAAAATTGTGGTCGTTCTACAGAAACATTTTTATTGGAAAAAACTTGGACACGATGTTAGTAAGTATATTAGATATTTCACTTCTTGTGTGATGTCCAAGCCATATATCAACAAGAAAGGCTTATGCACCCATATTCCTACTCCCGAGAAGCCTTGGGAATCCATATCGATGGATTACATTTATGGCCTTCCATCCACCAATCAAGGTAATGATTGTGTATTTTTGGTAGTTGTTCGTTTTTTGAATATGACCATCCCCACAACCTACAAGAAGAACATCATAGTGGTAGATATTGTAGTTACTACATATTACATATAATATGTAGTAACTACATATTACATATAATATGTAGTTACTACATATTACATGACAAGATCTTCTTCGAACGAGTGTGGGTCCATTTTGGGATACCACAGACCATCATCTCCCACCAGGACAGTAGGTTCCTCAACACATTTTGGTTGAGTCTCTGGTCACTATTGGACACCAAGATCACTAACTCCACTACTTTCCACCTCCAAACCGACGTCCAAACATAGGTCATCAATTAGATGATTTTTCACATCCTGCGCATGTACAACTCTAAGCATCTGCATACATGGGATGAGTGTCTCCCCTATGTTCAACACAGTTACAACAAGGCTCTCCATATCTCCACCAGCCATAGCCCATTTTAGGTGGGGCTGGGATTCCAACCCTTGCATCCCATTGATATTGCACTACCTCCTGCAACCCCACAAACAGAATCTTCCCATGTTCAGTCTGAGACCGATAAAACCACTAGATTCATTGAGCAGATTCAACATATCCACCAATAGTTCCATTAGATTTTGCAGAAAATCCAATGTTAAGTACAAGTAGTGTCATGATCAACACAGGGTACCACATCAGTTTCAAGTGGGAGACAAGGTTTGGTTACATTTGCAGAAAGAGTATCTTATAGGGCCCCTTCGGAAGCTCCACCCCCTTCGCTATGGGCCTTACACTATCACCAAGGTTGTGGGTACCAATGATTTTGAGCTCAACACTCCACCCTTCCTTGACTTGCACCCAGTGTTCAATGTGAACCTCCTTCGGCCATATTTTCCACCATTATTGGAAACCTCAAAGATCATAGAACAACTGACACCAACATAGCTCAACCCTGACTACATGGAACAGGCATCCATTGATCAGATAGTGGACACACATGTCAAGGGCACTCGCCAGCAGAGGATCCAACTTTATCGAGTTCTAAAGACAGGGCAGCTCCTACCCCAAGGCAAGTGGCTCATCTGGGGCCAAATTCAATAGAAGTTTCCTCACCTGATGGTGGAACTCAACACAATGGAGACCATTTCTTCCTAAGGGGGGAGGATTGATCCAGGTGGATATTGGTGGCCACCCACATATTCCAACTAGCTCTTCTTGACAGTTTTTAGTTCATTACGTTCTTTTGTACTTCTTTGTAATTGTGGGTTCTAAACTTTCGTGGTTGTCTAAATCCCTACACATATTCTAGGTGGATATTGGTAGCCTCCCATCTAATCCAACTGGATTATTTTGGATGTTTTCATGTTAGCACATCTTTATGTACTTCCAGGGACATTTGCAGGGCCCTAAACAGTGTTTTTTTGGCCTGCCACAGTAAAACTATATATGGAGTTAGAGTTTGACGGTGTAATGTGTATTTCTTGAAAATACCTTTCAAACGAGCTATCACAGGCCTAAAACGGAAGTCGTATGCAAAATTTATGACCAAGGGAAGTTGAGGTACCAACTTAACCATCGGGGCCCACATAACTTTTGGCATTTCATCTCCTAGGGTTAGGTTTTTGGATGTCTAGGGTTTTGGCACTCATGAGTAATGTTAAAAAGGCCTTTGGAGCCTCATTGTAATGAGTTTTCTCAGACGGATGTGCATAGCATCCACATCTCTTCTCAGAGATAGCTACCACCATTTGAGCAAGTTGTTTCAGTTCTACAGTTTTACAATTTCAACCTATTTCATTTATTCAATAGAAGATATTGTTCACTGTATATCTGTCTTGTTCTCCATATATCTATGTTTGTTGCATTCATTTTGTTTATTAGTTCGTTCCGCTCCTAAATCTATACCATTCCATTTAGTGAAAAGCTAAAAAGGGGCCTTCTAAACGTTATTTTGGGATGATGAGGGCCCAATTCCAACCAGCAAAGGTTGAGAGATTATTATTGTAATATCACAAATTTTTCATCCAAGGTGCACTCTCCATCAAAAGAAGGAAACCTCTAAGGATATCTTAAACGGAAGTTGTGGAATTGACTCGTGTACTACAATAAATTCCCACAAGAAATCACCTTTATAGAACCTAGGAGAAGATTTTATGTTTTCCTTTTCACAGTAAATAACCACAAGGAACAATTGAGGGTCAATAATTTACATTGGGAAAGGACATATGAAACTTCATCCCATTGCAAAACCTTTAGAAAGAAAATGTCACTCCAAGTAACTTGCCAACTATTCCAAAGTTTTGTACTATGCATTCACTCATTGTCTAAGTGTGGGGGAAGATCTCAACACTTAATCAACTTTGGCCTCATGTTTGATTCTTATTTATAGTCAATTTCCCAACAAATATTTCTCGCTACTACAAGTCTTGTCTCTCAATTATTCAACTTTTAGTTCTAATGTAAGTGGCCTTGGAGAATTGGATTTTCAAACATACAACCTATATTATGGTGAGTTTTCTAGCAAATAGAAATAAGTCTAGTTATTTTTATTAATGTTTCTTTTAGGGTCTGTTATTTACTCAAAAGGGTGTGGGGTATGTGAATATGACGTTTTGGAAGGAAAGAGATCAAATAAATAAAAGAAAAACATTTTTTTGGAAATTAAAGTTTAATGTTATGCAAATCTTTGCGATGAATTTTTATTTCTTGAAGAAAAATTACTTTTATAATATCAACTAGAACTACAAACTATACATACAACAACATGCAACTATTTCTATGCTTCTTTTGCACAATACTCTTTCTCATGAAACGCTACAACTTTCCTAACCAAATGAACCATAAAATGCAAGGACAATTTTCTTTCTTTTCTTGTTGTAGTGGCAATAATCAAGACTAAGAAAACACAATCTCTTCAATCATGAAACTAGGAATTCAAATCAAAACTATAACTAGTATCTTATTAAAACTAAATACTACTAAAATAAATAAACAAATTTATTTTTTCAAACCAAAATTGTCATTTTGTTTTGTTTTGAAAATTAAAACCAATAATGAAAAATCATAAATAACTAAAAATACAGACTCATGTGGCCTAAACACAGTGACAAAAAGACAACAATTCAAGAAAAAACCTTCATTTTATAAACTAGGTTTAACTAATTTTTTAGTTTTTTAACTCTATAGGTATGACCATAGGGGTTATACCATCAACACGCAAGTTGCCTATGCATTAAAAAAGAGCAATCTATGGGTGTAAGAATGCACATGTACATAAAACACTAGGAAAGTGTAGGTTTCCACTACTATGGTTGAAGTAACCCATAGTCACAAACCATAGGAATAAAAACAACAAACAAAGTTTAAACCTACAAATCGTGTCATTGCTTATGAGATTCATTGAGAGGCATTGAAGGTTCTATAGAAAGTTGTAATAACTAAATTAAGATGACTACGAAAAAATACCAAGCTAAAAGAGCAAGAATTTGATGAATTATTCCCCAATGAAGTTGGCATTTATGCTATAGGAAAATTACTTAGGCTAATAGATCTATCCTCGGCAAGAGATTGGCTTGTTGCTAACAAAGTAGGATAATAGCATTATTCTTTATCGGTTAGATTAATGTAAATAAATAATTGTGGAAAAAGAGAGATAAAATACCTCTTAGTGGTTGATGGCTCCCTGACTTTGATTTTTTATTGATAGCCCAAATCCTTGGTTCCTAGAATCTCAATACATCTATACACACTCAAACTCAAGATACCTTTACTCTTTCTTTTGACAATAAATCAACTCATAAATATACATACTCATATGTAACTAAGACATTGTTAACAGAAGAATAGATTTGGAAATTCAACCATATGAAGAATATGCATTAGCAATTAATCACACATTTACTCAAAATTTGACGAGGGGGAGAAGAAAGATCTATAAAACTTGGAAGTTTACAACAAGATTGAATACATGTCTATGCTACTTGTTACCTCCTCACTTGAGCCTAGGTTCCTCCTTCCTTCTCTTCATTCAAACTCTCACTAAACTTCAAGGATTTAGATCGTGATTCAAAACAGGAGCCAAATATGACTTTAAAGACCCTAAGAAATCTAAATTAGACTTGCAAATAATATCTATGGTTTTCTCTTGGACTAGAAGTATTGTGATAAAATCCTTCTCCTAGTCTTTCAAGTGTTAGCCAAGACAATCTTTCCCATCCATGAACCCTCAATTTATACGTAGTAAAGTTGGTTTAGATGATTTAGGACTAAAATTTTGGATGTACAATTGTACACCTCCCATGCATCCCACTCAAAACTTGTACAATTCATACCTTTTATATATCTTTTGGTTCATTTTGAGGGTGCATGTGGGTTTCTCTTTGACATAATGGGGAACCCACAAGTTTCTTTTAGGCAAGGCACACGTTCCCACACCTTGTTGAACAATAGAACATGGGTGCATTGAAGGATTGTCTAGAAAAGGCCATGGAAGACTCAAAGTTATAAAAGTTAAGAAAATTAATTATTTCACTAATTTAAATCAACATCTTAGATTAGGGATGACCAAATAAGGTTATAACAGTGATAACAACATAGTTGTTGTTCATAGAGATGCCTTAATTTACATATGACAGCTTAGTACTATGGATGAAATCCATAAATCTATGTTGTTGGTTCCCTTTCTAAAAAAATAGTCACATAATCTTGTTAAAAAAAAAATTATTTCTATTAAGAGTGAAGTAGTTAATGTTTTCCTCACAAACTCTTAGTGTCAAAAATCCCAATATTCTTGCGGTAATGTGAGAACAAAAATTCCATTGTCCCAAGCCACCCAAAAGAGCAAGGCACTAAGTGACAAACCTTCATCCTCCGCCAAATTTGTGTAGTTGTCATCTTTGTCATATGCTTAGTTTTATATATACTTTTTTATTTTATTATCTCCATATGGTTGGACTTTATTAACATTATTATTTTTGTATTTATGCTAAGAGATGATGTACAAAGGGACTTGTGAATATATTGTCTTATTTTTTTAAGTCGTGAGGGGCCATTTTGTATCAATACCATACTTATGGTATTATTTTGAACATACTTTTATTTTATTTTTAAAATATAAGATGTAAAGTTATATTTGGCATTATATTTTGATATTATTTGTGGTTACATTTCTTTTATTTTTAAAATATAAGATATCAAGTTATATTTTGCACTATATTTTGATATTATTTGTGATTATCTTTATATTTTGATATTATTTGTGGCTAGCTTTCTATATGGGAAGTATTATGGTTTGTATGATTTCAGTGAGCTTATGTAACATTGATGTTTTTATGGACGTATGATCATGTTCATGATTATGATTTTTATAAAATGTATCATTTTTTTTTGTTAATAATTTAATAAACATATGTTTATTAAAAGAGGTAGTCATAAGGATATTGAGAAAAGTTACGGAGAGGTATCAAAATATTAATTGTTATCGCATGAAAACTATTCACTTAAGACAGTTTTGGTTGTCATACAGAGATACATCATTAGTAGCATACATAACTCTTATTTTCAATCCCTTTCCACCATCATAGGACCTTAAACTCACTAGAAATAGCCTAGTCAAAACTTGAAATTAACCAAAATTGGTCAGCACATATATCGCCAATAAAAAGTGTGTTTGGACAATGCTTGCACTGTTTCTAGCCCCCATCAATGGACTTGAATTGGTATGATCGGTGGCTAGTTATATGTGGACCATCCTAAACCATAATTTCTATTGTTAATCTTGATTTGTTTATTTTTAGCCACTATTTGGAAGACCATGTTAAGGGGGCTTAACCACTATTTTCAATATAAATATAGTACCTAAGGTCACTCCATCCATCCATTATCACATATAAGGTTGCAATTTCGAATATCCCTAGAATCTTAAGGGCATCTTCCTCTTGATAGTGTTTTTTTCCCTAGGTACCTTGCTTATCAATCAAGGGGGGAGTCACAAGCACATCAAGGAAGCCAAGGACTCCACCCAAAGAGGGGCTTTAGAGCCCATTAGTGTTTTTTTTCCTAGGTACCTTGCTTATCAATCAAGGGGGGAGTCACAAGGACATCAAGGAAGCCAAGGACTCCACCCAAAGAGGGGCTTTAGAGCCCATCAACTTCAACAAGCTCATCCACCAGGTGTATTATTTTGGCCTTCTCATTGTTAATGGAAATTCATTGCATTAATTCATACATTTTGTTCATGTTAATGTAATGCTTTCTTGTTTTAAGTTCTTTATTTCATGGTAATGCTTTTTTATAGTTTTAAGCTAGGGTTTGGAGATTGTAGAGTAGACTTAAGCTAGGGTTTGGAGATTGCAGAGTAGACTTGAGCTAGGGTTTGTATATTGCAGAGTAGACTTAAAGTTTGGCTTTCTAACTCTATAAACCGTTTTTTCTAGGCCTAATATGCAACCATTAAGTTAGTGGGGTTTGTCTACCCTTATAACAAATCTACACTAACATTAATTTTCAAATTTGTATGGTGGTTAATGAAATTCCAAAAATTCATAATTTGTTAACTCTCATTGTTCTTAAATTATGATTAGAATGATGCGCCCTTAATTTTTACTTTTCCAATAGAAAATTCACACAGAATTATATTAGGGTATAATTGTTTTACATAGCGAAGTATACTTTATCCAAGATTTATAGCTAGCCCAAACAAAAACTGCAATTTGTTCTCACTAAAATAGGATACAAAGAGACAGTCTCTACAATCATCATGTCCAAAAGGATCACTACACCATTAAAACAAACAGGAGATCCAAAATAACAAAATGAGACAATTGACATCACCGGAAGGTGCTTTAGTCCAAAAAACAAAAATTGAACCGACAATGACTAAGAGAAGCATCAGAAGATATTTATAATGGAGGAAGGACCTGCTGCCCCATTTTCCCAAGAGAAGAAATATAATCTTCCTTTTGGAGTCTGAAGCACTTTCTTGGAAAGATCGCCAGCTTCCTTATTGAATTCCCGAAAAATGTGTTGAAAATTTATTCCTAGAAAATTTGATGCCAAAGCCTTTTTTCTAAGTTTCCAGCCTTCGATGTCGATGGCTTGTAGCTTTCCTCTATGATTTAACCAGTCAAACACCACCTTTGATTCACCCAAAATCTGAATCTTTTGAATATTCCACTCTTTGCAAGAATAAGAGTAGCCCACACGCCCATGAGCTCGGCCTTTGTATTTGTACAATTCCCTCAATTTAAAAACCACCTATGGGTATTTTAACCTGGTTGTTTTATGACACCCCTACCTCCACATATCCTACCATCTGAAATGGAAGCTCCATCAAAACATGCAATGGTGAATCCATCCATCGGAGCAACAATGCAGGTTTTCGTGGGCATAATTTTTGGAGAAGAAGTGTTTATGTTGTGCGTGCCAAGAATATTGTAGACCACAGTCCCAACCGAGGGCGGTTTCTCTTCAAATAAGGAATTATTCCTCTCTATCCAGATAAACCGACAAGTGTAAGACGCCAACTTTTTTGAAACTGTTATGTCCTACATCCATGACTCTATATAGTCCAACAGTGAGGAACCTGCCCACGTTTTCTTTATATTTAATAAAATGGAGATTCTAGACCAAACAGTCTGAGTGAAGATACAATATAGGAATAGGTGATTGTTGTATTTTGTACTGTGCTTGCATAAAATGAAAATACCTGGGCCTTCCCAACCCTTCTATTGGAGGATGTCCCAAGTCAGAATCTTATTTGCAGCCGCCAACCATAAAAAATAATTTAATTTTCAATTGGATTTTCCATTTCCAAATACTTACCTTCCATCCCCACCATTTCGAAAGATCCAGCGTAGATATGAGAGAAGAGTAGATATTTTTCATGTCAATTTTTCTGGTGGCATCACCCCCCATCCATAAAAGGGTATCGTTGAAATCAATGAGTGAAATACCGGCTCCCAAAATTTCTTTTACATAGCAGTCCCATTCGGAGGCTAAAGACCCGGATAAAAACAAATATGTGTTGCTTAACCATTTCTTTGCCATGGTAGTAGGGTCACGGTATCTCAAAGCTTGTGTTAAAACCATAATCCTCTGTTGATGCAGATGAGTTATGAAGTCTTCTGAGAGATATGCCTTTTCCGCTAAGACTAGGATCATATCTCTACCAATTGAAATGAGTTGACCTATACCTGGCCGCCAGCTGAGCCAGTGTGTTAACACATGTACTAATCGGATGAGACTTGTCCACATTCTAGAAGCAGAGTAATGTAACTGATTTTCCAAACAGAACCAATTGATTAGAGTAGTATTTGGTAAATATTTGTCCTAAATTACTCTATGCCAAATACCTTCCTAATGCAGCACTCTCCACAAGGTATTTGCATTCAAAGTTGTGTTGAAAAAACATAGATTATGAAACCCCTAGCCTCCAAATTTCTTCAGTCTAGACAGGATATCCCATCTATAGAGTTCATAATGCTGAGAGACTTTATGCTCATTCCAGATGAAATGGAACATCAATTTCCTTATTTTTCATAGTACCGAGCACAGAATTGCTTCCATCAACGTCAAGTAGACTATTTGTCCTTCTATCACTGTTTTGACCAAGATATATCTATCTCCCAATGAGAGCCATCTATAACACCATGAATTATTATTCTTCGATAGTTTGATCACTAACCACTCCCAATATGTTGCCTTGTGAGCTCCAGTCTTCAAAAAATACCCCAGATAGCTAAAACCAATGGAAAGGTCACTAAAGTTATAAGGCATAATATCCTTGAAAGGTAAAAGTTTTGTTTCTTAGAGACCCTCAAAATGGACTGTAGTCTTTGTTGGGTTGATCATAAGACTCGAAGCTTTGCAAAATAAACTGATAATGAAGATTATAGCCTTCCACTCTTGAAGATTTTCCTTTGACATGATTAAAACATCATCCAAAAACAGTAAATGGATAATTTTCATCAGTCTAGATACTTTAATACCTGAGAGAACTCCTTCATTAATACTATTTTTCAATAAGATATTGAGGCCTTCCATCACCAGTATAAAAAGTAGAGGAGATAATGGACATCCTTGGCGTAGTCCCCTACCGCTCCTGAAGAACTATGTTTCCTCGCCATTGAGTAAAACTGTAAAAGATGAGGAAGTTACGCATCCCATGATCCACTCTGTCATTTGGATCCCAAATCCCACTTTTAATAAAGTCAATCTTAAGTGTTCCCAATAAATGCAATCATAAGCCTTCCTTAAATCTAGTTTTAGAATGAGAGATTTTATCTTTTTCTTCTTAATGTTGTGTATTCTCTCATGTGTAGTGTCGATGGCATCCTGGATCCTCCTGCCTTGTAAGAAACCTAGTTGTTCAACATAGAGAGACCTTGATAATATCGGCTTTATATGATTGGTAATTATTTTAGAAATCATTTTGTAGAAGAAATTACACAAAGATATCGGACGATAATCTTCAAAGGTTGATGGTTTATTTGTCTTCGGAATCAGAGTGAGAAAAGTCGAATTTAAGCATCCCATGACAGACCCCAATCTTCTTGATTCCTCCACCATCACCAACAGGTCTTCTCCAACTAAATAAAAAAAGAAGGTACAGAACTCGGTCGTCCAGCCAGTCGGCCTTGGGCTCTTTTCCTTTTTGAAGAGAATTAGAATGACCTTTAATTCCTCCAAAGTGACAGGGTTATACAGACTTCAGATTCCTCAACACTTAGCATCTGTGGAAATAAGTCAATAATCTTGCATTGATCTGTGGTATTTTGGGAAGTCAGAGCCTTATAGAAGTTTTGAAAGTAATGGACCACTTCCTACTTTAAGAGATCCTAGTCACTGATTTTACCACCATTCCCATCCGATATCTCCAAAATGTTCTTCTGATTTCTTCTATGACTAGCATAGTTATGGAAGAATTGGTATTGTTATTCCCGCTCTCTAACCAGGTGGCCCTGCTACGAAGTCTCCACCGCTCTTCAATTCCTGTTAGAATCAAATTTATTTCAAGTTCCAACTGCCTAAGAAATTTTCCTTCTTTAAGATTATTTGGGTCTCCAACCATTCTCAAAATTGTCTCCTTGATTTCAGCTTCCAATTTCAGTAACTCACCTTTATTCCTAGCCAATTTTTCTTTATACCAAATTTTCGATTGTGATTTTAGGACTTTTAGTTTCCAGAAAAATCATTTTTGTCTACCACCCTTCGATAAGAATACAGGATCCTGCCAAATCCTTTGTACAAGAGCCACAAAGTCATCGTCTTTTAGCCAGTGAGAGTTCAGTTTAAAAGGATATGCCTTATAGAAGGGCGGGATATCTAATTGTAAAAGAACCAGAGCATGGTTAGAGATATATGGGAACTCAACCCAAGACCTATATAGGCTGACTGTTGATAATAAGTCTTCTAAAACAATACACATGTCCAGCCTCCTCACTATTGCATCAACTCTAGAACACCCATTTTGCCAGGTGGGAACCAGTTTAGCTGGTTGTATGTCAATCAACTTTTTAAAAATAAATAGATATCTATAATAATCATCAATCGGTCCTGACATTGTTGATCCTCCCCATACCTCTTCCCTAGAAAAAATTATATTTAAGTCGCACGCAATGATCATATTTTTTATAGCCAATATACCACTATCTTCCATTGATCTCCAAAAGAGCTTCCTATCTGTGCATGGGCCATAAATGTTAAGCAGGGCCAAATCCTTCTTTGTTTTTAAACACCTGCCTGTTAACAAAATACCACCAATAGTAAGGAAAGGTACCATATCATAAACATTAGGATCCCAAGAGACAATCAGTCCCCCCGAGGTACCCAACGAATTTACCACACATGAAACCCATGATACATGATAAGAGTGCATAAAATCTCATGCATTCTGAGATTTAACCATGGTTTCCTATAGAAAGATAATTTCAGGATGGGTCTGATCCACAAGTCATCGAAAGGAGTATTTTTTTAGGGTGCCTCCAATCCCTCTTATGTTTAGAGAGAGTAATAACATTACTTAGCCTGAGCCAGGGCTTTCATTGGTCTAAGAGCCCCGCTATTAGTGGAGGAGGGGATAGTGTCATCAGTCTGGGAGGAGTCCGCCAATTTTTACGGGTGTTGTGTGTCTTTACTAGGGAGTTCTCAATCCCCAGTCCTCTTAACCAGGAAAACTCTTTTTTTCTTACTTCGGAGTGAACCCGTGAAGTATTTTCCCCCAAGTCAGAGGATGGCTCATAGATTGCTTTACCTAGAAAGGTAAGCAATTTTATAGAAGAGTTTGAATCCCTAATGAAAGGGATCAATGAATCCAAGACCTCGTGGAGAGTGGATTCCTCCTCCTCTGGTTCTCTATAACCGGGGTCCACCACAATATTAGTCAGTTTTGACGGAGAAGGTGACAGGTTCAAAGCTAGTGACCATGTTCTCCACTTTGGTAAAGTAGACTGAAAGCCTGTTGTAGAGGTCAAAGCAGGTAAAACAGGGTTAAGTATGGGCAGGACCCATGTTTCTAAGGTGTTGGACACACCTACCACACTTAGAGGGGGGGTGAATGAGTGTGGGGTTCTTTTTCCCAAAACTTCCCTCTTGCACAAAAACTCATCAATTAGCATTCAACATTTATTCA